>JAJJWX010005266.1:0-78105 GCA_023529315.1 Papaver bracteatum | reverse complement strand
CAATTGTTTGGGCCATAAGGAGGGATAGCCCAATGAAATAATATCAGGTCACAGATGACACAAGTAAAAAAGATTAAATGTGAAATTATTAAGGTGAAGATTATGTGTATGGTAATTATCTAGACATCCTCAAAGTCATCCTTTTATTTTAGATTTTTTTTTCTTTTTCTTTTTGAGGATGTAAGAGCAGTTCCTATGGCAATGGCCAAATATCAAAATTTGTTCATCCACATGGATGAACAAACTCCATTCTCCACTATGGGAAACATGGCAAAATGAAAAAATCTGATATTTTAGAGTCTCACTAGTGATTTTATTAATATAAACTAATAAGAGTTGGGTCCCACTAATAATTTAATTTATATAAACTAATAAGAGTTGGGCCCCACAAATGATTTTATTTATATAAACAAAAAAGTTATAAATATTAAAATGTTTTTTTAATAGTTAAAAAACAAAAAAAGTGATGTGTGTTTAACTGTTTGTTGTGGGCGACATCTCTGCTGTCTCCAGCGACATCTCTGCTGACTCCAGCGACATCCCTGCTGACTCCAGCGACATCTTCACGAGCACCCGTCATTGCACTAGATGCGCGCCTACTGGAATGTCTCAGTGTTCAAATGAACATATTTGTTCATTTGAACATCCATTTTCTTGGTTTGTTCATCCCATAGTAGGAGCAAAATGAACAAACTCTGAGTTTGTTCATCCCATAGGAATTTCCCTAAACATCCTAGTCATGATTATCTATGATTATTAAAACATTGATAAATCAATGTAAAGAAATCTTAACTAACATAAAAGATTTGATGGCTCAAGTTCTTTTTTTTCCTCACATTCTTGAATTAAGAAATCTTTGATCTCACATCCACTAATTAAGAAATGTTATGGCGCTAGCGGTTTTTTTAACGATTTTTTGGGAACCACCCATATTTTTTTTGGGACCATGATTTGATTAGGCGAACCTCTCTATATTTATAAGGGTGTCCAAAAGTTAGGAAAATATACTAATTTATCCTTTATCCTAATTTAAATTAAAACTAACCTAATAGCCCCTAAACCTAGTCATTTATATCCAATCTAAATAAATCCTTAACCAATAATTATAAACAAAAACGTGAAAAAGATGAGAGGCAATGGAAAATTTTAGTGTTGAAAAACAAAAATTATTTTATTTTTCTTCCCCTTTTTCTGTGACGTTACTCCTTAAATTGAAAAACCCATTAGTTTTAATTCATTTTGATCGAAAAATTTGAGTAGAAATCATCAAAACGGGGTTTAAATGGAAGTTATAGTAGCTTGTTCCGTTAGGAATAGTTTAAAAATACCAAGTTTGCAAACCGAGCATTCTGAAACCAAGAGCACAAAGAACACTTCGGCTATTACGATTATTTTTCTAGTAACCAAATTCCTGTGTAGAACCATAAATGCTAAGTTCGGTTGGTTCGCAAAAAAAAGAAATACTAACCCAACTTCTCTTTGAAAACCAACATATTTATTAATTCATAGTTCTTTTTTTACCGATCAAAAAAAAAATAAAAAAAAATTGCACATTCAGATGGCTGGTGATTTTTTCGTTTTCAGATTTCCTTAAAGATTTATACACTATACTGTTCTTGTATTTAGGCTACATGATTACACTCAATCAAAACCTTTGCATTTTTTAAATATTTAACCTCTTTTCTGTTACTTAGGAATTAGGAAGGATGTAATTTTTAGCCGGGGTTTTTCGTTCATCCATTAATGCACCATGAACAGTTATTGTGATTCTGTATAAAAATGTATAAACCATCTTAAAATATAAAAATTAACTAACATTCCATGGAAAATTTGTTACACTTCTAACAATAACACACAGATACGAATTTGATCTCAAATCTCAATGGCATGAACAACAAAAAACTGAAGATAATTGTTTAAGAGGGTGGTGCTCCCGGTTTTGGTGGTGATGCAAGTTGGCCTCAGTATAAGATTTCGATTTTCTCCTTAGATATCCCTTATCAATTTACCTAAACTTACGGTCTTAGCACATAAATTGGCTTGAACTCCCTACAAATTTGATGCCTGTTCTCAATAGCAATGTTGTTGGCGTATTTATAGTCTCGGCCTTCACACCTATTTTACTGTTGTGACCGTTTCAAAGTTTTCACATGAGGAGCAGTAGCAGCTTCACTACCCAAGATATAGTGAGAGGACAAGCTAGTTTTGAGAGGAAAAGTCATTATGACAATGGATTGATGATCTACTCATGGGTTCCCATAGAAAACTGAGATCTGATTCATAAACCCCCATTCTTCCATTTGTGAGTGAAAAGAAAATCATGAAGCAGAGAAAGAGAGATGAGAGGCGGCACAGATCTAAGTTGAGTTGGGTGTGAGTGAAATAGAAACTAATCTATGCCCTACTTTTATAAGGTCATGCCTAACCTTAATGGGGAGCCCTTATCAAGAGCTGAGAACTCAATAAAACACTAGGCGGAAATGGTATTATAATCAAAAGGAATTATCACATCTGGCTAACACTACTTCAGCGGAGTAAAATCAGTTGTATTCAGCTTGGTAGCCGAGTCATAAAATCCCCGGGCCGCGTGTAAAATAATATTGGTTTTTGGATTTTTTTCACATAAACTAAATGTTTCCAATTAGACCAATCAAAACCTTGTGTTTTATAAAATTCTTTACCTATTTTCTGCTGGTTTACTTGGAATCTAGGAGTTGTTGGCATCAATTTAACCTGTGACTGCAGCTAATAAAGGATTAGCTGGGGGGTTCATTCATCCCTAGTGTTTCTTCCTAAATCTAAATACCAGTGAAATCCAAAATATCTACATCACAACCAACTGAGAATGTAAATACATAAACTACGAAATGAAGCAAACAACATTCGATAGATATTTAATTAATTCATTTAATTTGTCTTCATCAGCTATTTAATAAATTCATGGTTACAGGACACAGTTACAATGATCTCAAATCTCAATGGCATGAAAAACACAAACATGCAGTTTTCATAGATCTTCTAGTTCTGGTGGTGAGTCAGATGGAGATCCATATTTTCACATCTTGATTTTGTGCAGATCTGCTTTTACTCCATGTTATGGCACATCAACAAATTTTATACAATACCACTGTTTGCTTGTCCTATCCCTAGAACTATATTTGCAATACAGACTTTCCATCACGATCAGCACCGGCAGCACTATTAGAGAAAAATATGAGAAGTTGCTTTTGAGAGGAAAAGTCATTATGACTGATGATGATTGTATGATCTATGTATGGTATGTATAATAAGGCTTCTCATACTAAACTAAGATTTCGTTAATTTGTATGTGACAAGGAATCATGAAGCAGAGAGAAAGATCTATGTATGCCCTAATGGGATGAGCCCTTATCAAGATCTGAGAACTCAGTATAACACTTTATGGAAATAGAACTGTATAAAAAAAGGGTATTCTCTCACACACTGTTAACACTTGACTTTAGCTGAGTAAGTTGGAAAATGAATACCATTCCTTTTTACCCCATTTTTATATGCAAAATGCACCAAAAATGTACATTAAATTTTTCCACATCACGAATATTTTGATCACATAGTTGGAAAAATTTACAATTATCTCAGAAAATTAAATACACAGAGTTTTGCTGAATTGCTAACTGAAAGCCGCCGCACCTGACCTAAAGAAAGTTTAATGGAACATTCAAATACAAAAGCGCCTCTCAAAAGTTTGCTTCAATTTCTGCGGCTATGTGCTTATGCTCTTGGTCAAAATGGTTCAATGCCGCACATTCCAATAATCCTTATGACTTTATGGGAAACGTGCCGTGCTAGAAGGCGTGTTGGTCTGGGCTGTGCCAGAAAAATAAACGTGTTGTGCCGTGCTGTGCTGTGCCGGTCACATTTATTTTATATTTCCAATATAAATGGTTTCCAAATATATAGGCACTATATGTAATATTATGAAAATAAGTCAACAAAACGATGATGAAATGTCAATAATTGGCTAGAATAAAGGCGTTTTATTGAAATATACACAAAATGTGATGTATTGTGCCATGTTTTGTACTATTTTATACAAATTATGACGTGCTTTCTTAACGTGCCGTGATGTGCCGTGCCACGTGATAATTCGTGCCGCGTGTTGTGCTGGGCTACTGTGCTAATCAGTCAAACCCAGCACATCCCATTTAACTAATGTGTTGTGCTGGGCTGTGCTCAAATTTTAATGTGCTGTGCTGGGCTGTGCTCGTGATGGCATAGCGCCACAGCCCATTTTACACCTCTAGGAACATTCATGAAAAAAATATTTAACCCGCTTTGAATTTTCTCAGACGCAAATGCTTGATGGCATAGTTGGCCAAATTTACATTTCGCTTATATTAGGTAAGTAAAATACAGATTTTTGTCATATGCTGAATTTCTAGCTGTACGGTCCAGATATCCTAACTAGAACTACAAAATTTGGAACAATGGCGACAAAGTGTTTAGAGACTTTTTCAGTGGGATTCATGTATGCAGTTCAATAACGGCAAGTAAAGATTTGGAATCTTGTATGTAAGTTCAATGGGTATTAGAAGATGTTGGAAGCCTCATTATCTCCCATGTGGTGTCCGAGTTAGATTCTCGTCCCCAACTCAGTTCAATCTTGAACAAATAACATTCTGGATAGGGGTAGAAAGTTTGGTATCACAGGCACACAATTTCAAAGAGAAAACATTGGTAGAAATACCTCTCAAGACGTATTTGAAGATGAAAACCACAAACAATTATTTACTCATTGTGAGAAATGGATTTCAGTGGAAAGACATGGATGACAGATACATCTCAAGAATAACCACAAACTTAAGCAATTTTGTTTTAGAGGGTGGTACTCCTGGCTCTGGTGGTAAGGAGGATGGAGATCCAAGTTAGCTTCAATATACGTTCTAGATTTTAAAGATCTGCCTTTTCAATGGCCTTCCAGTTCCAGTTATGTCACTCCAGTGAACAGCAGATGCATCAGTAACCATTGTGAAACGTGAAATGATTCAAGAAATTAGAGGAACCAACGCAAAACTTCCTTGGCATCAATTTAACCTGTGATTGCACCCAAGGAAGGAGTATATCCTTCCTTGGGTGAGTTTCCATTCACCCATCAGTACCCCGTGTTTCTTTCTAATTCTAAGTACCATTCTCTGATATGAACATCTGGAGGTCATTCTGAGAATACAACTACATAAATTGCACAATAAAGCTAACAACATTCCAATAAATTCATGGATAAACTATGTGATAAGGACACAGTTACAATTTAGTTTTGAGAGGAAAAGTCATTATGACAATGGATCCATTGTTGATGATGAATATATGATATATCCATGGTATGTGTAAGGCTTCCCATATAAAACTAAGATTCAATTCGTGAACCTTCATTCTTCCATCTGTGAGTGAAAAGAAAATCATGAAGCAAAGAAAGAGGAGGCACGGATGTAAGTTTAGTTGGGAGTGAAAGAGAAACAGATCTATAAGTGCTCTACTTTTATAAGGTCATCATCATGCTTAACCCTAATGGGGAGCCTTATCATGAGCTGAGAACTCAATATAACACTAGATGGAACTAGTATCATAAAAGTGGATACACGTAGCACTCATTTGTGTTCAACTTGGTAGCCGAGTCATAAAATCACCGGGGCGTGAAATGACAACATTCTTAATAAATAAATAAATAAGGAGATTGTTAAAATGGATGAGGTAATATGCCTAATTTTTAATTCTAATGGCGCGCCACCATGCTGGCCTTCCCTATGCGGCTACCAAAATGAAAGCGTGCGATGATCAACGGCTACCTTTCCTCTTGAGATGCAAAATCTCGACCGTCGAAGGTCACCAAGCTAGCAAGTCTCCCAAGCTCGACTTTCCAGGAAACAACAATATGCTACATGTTTTCTACAAAATCATTCGAGATATCAACACATATCACAAACTGGGGGATCCTCTTTGGGTACTAATTTGGCGGTTTATAGTGTGCGGCGTACACTACGCCCGTCATAAGGAAATTTCATAAGGATGAGGCGGTTAGTAAATACAGGGAGTTAATGGTGAAATGCTCCTTTTTATGGAATATCAATTCCATGCATTGACGGTGAAGAAAATCATGAAGCAGAGAAAGTTACGAGAGACGGCACACAATTCGGTTTATTTGTGAGTGAAACAGAAACTAGTTTATGCCCTAGATTTATAAGGTCATCCATCCGTCCATCATTCTTTTTTTTTTTTTTTTTTTATTTAAGCAAAGGCCTAAAACAAGGCTAAAGGTCAGCTTCAACTGCTGGAGCTAGCCAAGCAGGAGGCATAGACCAAAACATAGATGTTTTTTTTAATTTTTCCCAAATGGCCAACTCATGAGCCACCGAGTTACAAGTTCTAGGTTGAAAGGAAAAAATACAAGAGATTAAAGAGGAAGAAAAAAACTGAATGTCTTTGAAGATGGCATTAGTTTTGGAATCCCCCTCGAAAAGTCCTGAAGAGAATTGTTCCACTAGATGTTGAGCATCACTTTCAATAATGAGGTGTGTAAGCTTCTATTCCACAGGTTTCTTGAGAGCTCCCCAGATTGCTCTAGCTTCAGCTTCTTCTACAGATAAAACTTCAAAGACCATAGCAGCACAGAGAGAAGCTTTACTAGTATGATCTCTCATCACAAAACCTGCACCATTGTTTCCAGATATATCATCATAGGAACCATCAATATTACATTTGATCCAACCAGTCATAGGGGGCATCCATTTATGGTTCAGGTTGATAGGGGTAGGACAAGGAGCTACAACAGTGTTCTTCCTAGTTAAAAGCATAGCTTTGGCTCTTTCTAAGACAGACTTATGAGGTTCAGACAAGTTTTGAAAGACCAATTTATTTCTACTAGTCCAAATAGACCATAAAATAGCAACAAAGACCTGTTGATCATCTTCAGATAACCTGGAGTTAGAGTCCAACAACCAGAAAACAAGCCATTGTTGAAAAAACATTTGAGTAAAAAAAGAAGTATTTATGCAGAACTTAGATAGAAACCAAACTTTATAGGCAAAAGGACAAAGCACCAAAGCATGCATAATGGTTTCTAGGGGATCACAGCACCTGGTACAAGCAACAGAATGCATGGGCATTCTGGTATGAAGAACAGTTCTAGCTGGTAGAGCATTTTTAGCAGCCTTCCAAAGAAAAAGTTGAATTCTGTGAGGAACTCTAATTTTCCAAATGTGTAACCAAAGAGTCTTATAAGGAGAGGGATAGGAGCCTCTGAGTCCCAAATAAGCAGATTTTGAAGAAAATTTCTCATTCTTCGAAAGGTCCCAAGCCCTCCTGTCAGGAGTGCAAAGCTGGCTTAAGGGAATAGTGACAATCTTCTTAACAGAAGCATCGTCAAAATGAGTAACAAGTCTAGAGACAATCCAAGTTCTAGAAGTATTGTCAATGAAATAATCAACAGTCAAGCTAGGGTTAAGAGGGGTACCAGGTTTAGGAGAGGCAGACCCTAAGGAAGGTATCCATTTATCATACCAAGGGTTGATAAATTTCCCATCTCCAACAATCCATGAAAAAAAAAGGTTTTATCAACTCTTTTATAGCATGAAGGAATTTCTAGGTCCAAGAGCAATTGGAGGGACACTTAGCATTAAGAAAATCAGTTCTAGGAAAATATTTGATTTTTAAATTTTTTGCTAACATACAATCAGGGTTTTCAATAATTTTCCAAGCATTTCTAGCAAGCATAGCCAAATTGTTTAACTCAGCTTTTCTGAACCCCAAGCCACCTTCAGATTTTGGTGATCAAAGAGTATCCCACCCCAAAAGATGTAGTTTTCTATCTTTGGGATCTAAGGATTCTCCCCACCAAAACTTGCAGATATGGGCATCCATCAATCTGCAAAGGTATTTGGGGATAAGAAAAGCACCCATTTGATAGAGAGGGATAGACTGGCCAATATGTTTAACCAGAGTGGTTCTAGTAGCCTGATAAATAAGTTTATGTAACCAAACAGTAATCCTAGCATCCACTGCTTGTAAAATACTCATGTGAGTTTGAATTTTAGAAGACTGAAAAACAGTTTGGGTACCCAGATATTTCTCACCCAAGTCTCTGCTTTGGATATCCAGTATGTTGGTTAACATAGCTTTCCTACCAAATCTCCTCTTAAAAGCACAAGGATAAGGTGTAGTGGTTATAATTGAGTTTAGGTGTTGGAAATAGGGAACGATGGTGTAATTATGAAAGGAAAGGGTAGAAACAGACACAAGGCTTTTACTCAGCGTAAGATAATAATGGTTCTTAGGGTTAAAGGTGCACGCATGAGTTTGCATGGGCGAAGAGAACGAAGCGATTTGATGATTAACCAACCGCCATAAATGACAGTTAATGATGGAAATTACGCCTTTAAAAGATGGGTTTTGAAGGTGATTAAGAAACTCATTAGTTTTTTTACTGGAAAGGGAAAGATTTGGGCAGAGATTGAGAGATGGCAAAATCAAGTAGTTCTGTTTCCATAAACCCCTCCATATCAGATCATTATGGTTAGGTAGCAACACTGTTAAGTAAATTAAGTGTTGATGAATTGCAACAGTTAAAGATTGATGTTCATGCCGAATTGGATCGTCATGAAGCGGTTCAACAATGCCATAAGGAAGAGGAATATCGCAAGAAAAGAGATGCACAACGGAAGGAAATGATGTACGCTGAATGGGTACCTCAATATTTGAAAAGACGAGAAAGGGAGGATGGTGAATGTGAAGCAAATAAGGAGGAGGAAGCTGAACAGAAGGACAAGGGACCTCGATATGGGAGAGAAACTGATAGAGATACCGAATCACCTAATGGATTTGATGCTGATGGATAGGGTGGGGAAGAAATGGGGACCAGCGACTTGGATATTAATTATGAGGATAGTAGTGAGGAGATGGCTGTAGATCGACTTGAGTATGACGATGAGCATCTAAGTGCTCGATTTGAAAAAGAGATTGCCAGTCCCAAAAAGTACTCTCAGACCATGAATGAAGGGGAGCAGTTTTCATTAATTGTGAGTGCCCGAGTTCCTTATTCAGATGAAGAGTCGATTCGATGGTACATCTCCAATGACATCAAGCAGCGAAGATAGTGAACGGTGAATGGAGGGAGGGTATCAAGATGTGTGGTGGATGCCACAAATTTACCAGGAGGAGCCAACTTTTTTGGTTGTTTGAAAATCTTGAAAATGATTAGCAAATTTTTTGTGAAAAGACTCCTCTGGTGATTTCCTTGACTACCCGACTTCTTGAAGCTAAGATTGTAGGTGATGGACAATTTCTTGCTATTTGTTTTTCTCTTTTCATAGTTGGATATTTTGTTATGGTGTTTAGGTTTGTGTCTTCGAAATATTTGAAGCATACTTGGAATAGGTAGTGTTAATGGGGTATGTGTTGAAAGATTGTTGTTTTACAGTTTTAGTGGTGTTTATGTAAATGGGTTGTTGTTGATGAACTGTTTGTTGGGTCTTAGGTTCTTGATTTGTAATGGTGCTGAACAAGGTGTTATTGTGTCTGGGAATGTTGGTACTTAGAACACGATCTTTAGAGATGTTGCTGGAAACTTTGTTTTTTCTATTTGCGATGCTCCGATAGAAATTGTTCTTAGTTTTGATGTAAATTGAAGTAACTTTTTGTTCTTCTCTGGTAATGGACTTGATTAGATAACTCAATAGACTGCATAGAATGTAGTTCGCAATGATCAGAGCAAGATAAATGGTGTACAAATTTGTCTCTTCTGTAAACATTAAAGCAAGAACACAGACTAGAGAGAAGCTGAGTTAAGAGGCCGATTTGCAGAGAAAAACCGGAGGAGAGAGGCTCCTATTTTACTTCAATCCTATTCCATCTACAACACTATTGATGTCCGTGTTCCTATTGATAATATCCGTCCATCATTCTTAACCCTAATGGGAGGAAACCTTATCAATTCAATACAACACTTGTGGAAATAACATCATTAAAAGGGATTCTCACACCTTGTTTACACTAGTTTTGAGAGGAAAAGTCATTATTAAAATAGATAAAAATGAGAAAAAAAATCATTCAAATACTGCACCCACTACATTAGGAGGCATACTTCTTATTTTGTCTACCGTGCATTCGTAGGATAAAAATAATATATTACCTACCGATTATGTAAGGGCAATTTTGCATTAAGAAATATGCGAGATAAGGGGTAACTCACTTTACGTTTCGGTGGCCCTATTTTGTTTTATTGTTGACCCCTAAATCCTTTTTGTTGGCCCCTAAAAATGCCAGGTTTATTATCATTGACTAAGCTCAGACTTTTTTTTTCTTCTTCTTATTTCCAAGTGTTTTAAGGCCCCTTCCTATGGGTGTGGCAAATCAATAGATTTTCCATTTAAGCACCCACTATGGAGGGGGCAAACTAGCAAACTCACCTGGCTAAGTGGCAAATTTGCCACTTAGCCAGGTCAGATGGAGCTTCTACCTACCGGTGTAGACTAGACCGGTAGGTCCAGTCTTGACCTACAGGTGTAAACTACACCTCCACCGGTCTAAACTCCACCTCTTAATACTTTTATATTACTTTATAATGGTCCCATCAAATATATTAAAACCCTATAAATACCCCACATATATACACAAATAATATTTTTATTAACAAGGGTCCCACTTATCATATCAAATATATTATTTTATCTAATATTTGCCAGTTTTACCTAATATTTGCCAGTTTACCATAGTGGGGAAACTAGTTTGCCATGCCACATGGCATGGAAAAACAACTTATTTTCCAGTTACCATAGGAACCGGCCTAAGCATGTAAAATTCAAAAATTTACTTTCGTACGTGTAACGCGTTGCTTGCTTGGGTGAAACAAAATGCATGGTATATGAAATTCAGTGTTCCTTTGGATGATGTAAAATTTGCAATTGTACATTTTGTTTGCACATATGATTTTTTTCTTTTTTTTTTTTGCCCGCCACCGCCATGTTTGTTTTTATCATTGTCGGCACCCATTGTTGTGGCAGTAATCTAGTATAGAGGAGGGTATGTTGTTGTTTTTCTCTCTGTTTTAATTTTCTCCAACATTTCATTAGTTCTCTAGTTATCAATTCAATTTTAATTGATACAGTTCACCTTAATTTTTTTTTCTTCTATTCACAGTTGGGAGTACTATCAATTACCTATCAGTTACATGTGAACACTTATAACATTTTTACATGAAAGTTACATGTTTTTTTTTTGTGCACATACCTGCAAACAAAAAAGGAAAAAAATTGAGCGACAGGAAAAGGAACGAAATATAAACTGACCAATACCATTACATAAAGCCACCCTTAGAACATGGGTACATCTAGATAGGGCTTATAATATATCTTGTCATAACTTATAAATCACACAAACTTTTAGAAACTTGTTTTGAGGCATAATTTTCCTAAGTTTGGCTGAAAAGTTATCATTTGAACCTAGGAAAAAACATAGTTTGGCTCAAAATTTGAGTGTACCGTGACAATGAACTACATCAAAATTGTTCACTCACAAATTGTGTGGGGTCCGCCCTTAAATGAAACACGAGGTGTAATTTTTAAAGGTTTTAAAGTTGTCCATCTTGACGAGTACAATTTTTGTTTACACTCCTGTAACTAGTGTATGTTTAACATATTCTTTTGATTGATTATTTAACTGATGGCCCCATTACCTGTCATGTTTAGAATCTTGACCCCCATTACATAACTCTCTAAGTTAAATGAATGGTAGAGATTGAAATGTTTCGCGCACTCTCGTTAAGGAGTGTGCAAAAATTCGAACTCCATCTTGACGTTTTGGCAAGAATTTTTGTTCTACGCCACGGTTCCAGACGGTCCCACCAGCTGTGTAGTTTGGGACAGACCATAGGGTTCAACCCGTCGTCTTTAGATCGGGAAAAATTGGTGTTTTGGTTGAGACAAGTGGGGTCTTTTGATCCGGCACAATTTGTTGGTTTTATTTCAAAATTTTAGTTAATTGTAGCATTATGTTTCTTATTCATTTATTTTATTTATTTTTCTCTTTTTTGAAGAAAAAGTGGCTCACAAAGTTGGTCCAAGACCCCATATTATGTTAGTTGTTACACTAGTACAACCGTTACCACGGTGGGAGGGCCGACCGAACATTCGTCTTGTTTCAGAAAAAAATGATAGTTTTCACCTTGTTTCAGAAAAAATGATACTTATGCTCAGTTTAGAAAATATGATACTCTGCTCCGTTTCAAAAGAGTGATACCTTCGTCCTGTTTCAGAAAAAGTGATACATTCGTCATGTTTCAGAAAATATATTGTCATAATCTCATTCGATAAAAAAAAAATCTATTTGTAGATACTTATAAGTTACCGGAAAGTGTTATTTTTCCTTGCATCTCAAATTTCTCCAACATTTCAATGGCTTTTAGTATAGCTTAACTTTGTTTTTTCTTGCCATTTTAGTGGGTTATCCCGCATGTCATAATCCGCGTGAGACCCGGTGCCCAAAACCTCATCCAGAGCCGATCCTGAGACTGAAAGGGCCCTGTGAAAACTTGATTACAGGGCCTTTTATAAGGTTAACAAAAAAATTCAAAAACTTC
This sequence comes from Papaver bracteatum, assembly GCA_023529315.1. Taxonomy (NCBI): domain Eukaryota; kingdom Viridiplantae; phylum Streptophyta; class Magnoliopsida; order Ranunculales; family Papaveraceae; genus Papaver; species Papaver bracteatum. The sequence goes on along the minus strand of JAJJWX010005266.1, from coordinate 65,501 downwards.
GTAACAACGATAAACAAAAACAAGAGATTTTTTTTTTTTTTTTGCATCTTACTATCAAGAACAAAAATATGCTAAGATAATTTTTGAACATGTAGCCATTTACACTAACATCACATGAAAATCCAATGGTTGTTATTGATTCAAATGTATGGTTCCGATTTAATATGTCTCGTTTTTCCTTTTCAAAAATCCAACGAGAACTTTATTTCAAGAATAGTAAAAACCAATTGTGATATAAATTCTAAATATACAACGTCAGTCGGTAAGCGTAGTAGTTTAACTGGGATGAATAGGTGTCGAACACATACAAGATGCAATGCTAGGTTCTGAGTCTTGTCTTAGCAAAGATCTTTTCATGTTTTTCTTAGCAAAAATGTAAAATGAAACACAAGTGTGATTGGGATGAGCTTTGCTATTTGTATTTGGAGTGTGGCCTTGGCATGAAAAGGCCCTAGGCAGTGTTGGGCCCTGTGCGGTCGCACACCCTGCACTGCCTCGGAACCGGCTCTGACCTCATCCGGAACACAGTCCTCGGTCAGTTTATCAAAGTTGATGCCAATTTGCACCGTATCAGTATGTATGAGAAAAAAAATGCAGAGTAGAAACCAACAACATCCTTGGCCAACCCCTTCCAGGTTCTTTGCATTTTTGCTAAAGAATGTTAATTGTCTAAGTATTCCATGGGTGGTCAACCACTTGAATTGCGGGCACCAACTTCAAGTGTAAAGAAGGTGTGAGAACTCTTTGATTTGGTAAGTGCAGATATGTTAGGGTTTCCTCTCGGATGTGCCTCTATTAGGAAAGATACGTGATATCTTTAAGTTATGTTTATCTTAGGTTATGTTTATCTTAGGAAATCTAAGATACGTGATATCTTTGGAAATCTGTCTTGTAGGCCAAGACATAGATTATATAAATAACCCAATTGAATGAATGGAAAACCTAAGACTTTTCGAGAACTTGACATGGTATCAGAGCCAGTTTAAAACCCTAACCTATTTTTTCAAGTTCTCTTCATAAGATGGGGAAGGTGATGATACAGAGTCCTCGAAAGGAACAAAAGGAAAAGATATAGCTTATGATTTTCCGAAGAAAAATCTGGTATATCATCTTGGATCAAGTGATGGTCCTGGTATTCTAATTACTCCAATTTCTTTAAAAGGAACAAACTATGATGAATGGGCTAGAGCCATTAGAAGGTCTTTGATAGCTAAACGAAAATTTGGGTTTGTTGATGGTTCTGTTAAAGATCCTACAGACCCTGAACAGTTGGAAGATTGGATCGCAGTACACTCAATGGTGGTTTCATGGATTAATAACACGATGGATTCTTCAATCAGATCCACATTAGGATATTATGATGACGCGAGTATTCTATGGACACACTTAAAGAAGAGGTTTTGTGTTGTCAGTGGCCCAAGAATCTGTCAACTCAAATCTTCTTTGAGTGAGTGCAAACAAGAAAAGTCTTAGAGTGTTGCTGTTTATTATGGACGCTTAAACAAAATCTGGGATGAGCTAGTAACATATATGAAAATTCCACAATGCAAGTGTGGTCTTTGTACCTGTAACATTGCAACTCAGCTGACTAACTTTCGAGAAGAAGATTATCTTCACTATTTTTTGATTGGCCTGGATGGTATATATAACTCACTGTGTGAACAATTGTTAGCACGAGAACCTTTACCAACTATTGATGTTGCGTACCAAGCTGTGGTGAACTCTGGAAGGTTGCGAATGGGAGATGGTTTACTATCTAAAGATACACAGGATAATGTGATGGCGTTTAAAGTGCAGCCTACTCAGACAACAACTTCAAGCACTTATGATGCTACAAAGTTTTGTAAGCACTGTAATAGAGTTGGACATTCTGAAGATGGGTGTTTCCAAATCATAGGTTACCCTGAGTGGTGGAGTGAACGATCCCGTGGCAGCAGTGGTGGAAGATGAGTTGGCAGAGGCGGCAGAACCGGTGGTAGAGGCCGTGGTAATTATGCATCGGGCAAAGGTTATGGCACTACCAATATGGTACATGCTAATAATCTGAATGTACCAGAAGCACAGTCGTACAATGGTTCTACAACTACATATGGACCTGGCCTGGATGGAGTAACAGCGACACAGCTACAACAAGTGCTAGATGTTTTGAGTACAAACAAATCTAAACTATAATTGCAAGGTAAACAAAATCATACTTCCTGGATTGTAGATACAGGGGCTACGAATCATGTTACATGTAACATTACCGACATGATAGAAGTAAAAGAAATTACGGCATGCTCAGTAGGCTTTCCAGATGGGAAATATGCGAATTCTGATAAAATAGGAACAGTGATTCTTCCTGGTGGTTTGAAACTTCACAATGTTCTTTATGTTCCTCAAATAACATGTAATTTGATCTCGGTCACACAGATGATCGATGATTTATCATGTGTTATGCAATGTACTAATAGTTTATGTCTTATATAGGACCGGCTGACGAGGAAGGTGATTGGAGTAGGTGAGAGACATGGTGGACTATATCTGTTTCGTGGTGTTCCTTTAGTTAAAGTACTTGCAGTTCGGGGAGATTCTTACGAGTTATGGCATCAAATAATGGGACATCCAGCAGAGAAAGTATTACAAAAGATACCAGTTGTGCGTAGGTTAGTTAAGAAAAATAATAATGCTTGTGATATATGTCCAAGAGCAAAACATCGTCGAAGTAGTTTTCCTAATAGTCATAGTAAAGATAGCTGTTTGTTTGAGTTAGTTCATTTGGATTTATGGGGTCCTTACAAGACACCCTCGTCTTGTGGAGCTCATTATTTTTTAACAATAGTTGATGATTTTTCAAGAGGTGTGTGGATTTATTTGATCAAGAATAAAACTGAAGTTAAATTAGTATTTCTAAATTTCCTTGCCCTTATTAAACGTCAATTTAACAAGGAAAACAAAAATATTAGAAGTGACAATGGAACAAAATTTAATGCTTTGCGTAGCTATTTTCAGGCTAATGGAATAATTTTTGAAACGTCTTTTGTTGGCACACCTCAACGAAATGGGAGAGTTGAGAGAAAACATCAACATATAATGAATGTTGCGAGAGCTTTGACATTTCAAGCTAATTTTCCAATATAATTATGGGGGGGAGTGTGCATTGACTGCAGCATACTTGATTAATCGAACACCAACACCTATACTCAATAACAAGACTCCGTATGAAATTATGTTTGGAAAGTTACCTCCATATGATCAGTTGAAAATGTTTGGATGTTTGTGTTATGTGCATAATCAAAATAGTAAAGGAGATAAATTTGCAATTCGTGGAAGAAGATGTGTATTTCTTGGCTATCCATTTGGTAAAAAGGCATGGCAAGTGTATGACTTGGACACAAAACAATTTTCGGTGTCAAGAGATGTAGATTTTTATGAACATCAGTTTCCATATATGAAGAATGTTGAGGAATCCAATAATATTGCACCTTCATGTATGGAAACGTGTTGGAGTGATGATGAGGATGGAGAAGAAGAACAGTTACCTAGAGAAGTTATTGAAACTCAGCAGCTTGAGATGCAGCAACAACAAAGAAGTGATGAAACACATCTTGGTATGGAATGTACAATAGAGGATTTGCAAAGAAGTCCTCAAGAACGTCATGAGGAGACTAAACAGGATGATACATCTAATAAAACTTCGGCTGAAGTTATGATAGAAAATAACGGCAGTGTGCTGGGTAAAGGAAAACGTCATAAAATTCCTTCTAGCAGACTGAAAGGTTTTGTGACGCATACAGTATGTGTGAATATTCTACCTTCCACTCAACCTACACAATCATCATCCTCAGGTACGCTTTATCCTTTGACATATTATGTTAGTTGTGATCGTTTTTCCGCTATGCATCAAAAATATCTTGCAGCTATAATGGCTGGAAATGAGACCAAGAGCTTCAAAGAAGCTATGAAGCATCCAGGTTGGCGAAAAGCCGTGAAAGAGGAAATAAGAGATCTTGAAGAACAAGGAACGTGGGAATTAGAAGAATTACCACATGGTAAGAAGGCATTAGGAAGTAAATGGATTTATACTGAGAAGTATGATGAACATGGGAACTTAATTCGTCTAAAATCAAGATTGGTAATATTTGGTAATCATCAAATTGAAAGATTAGATTATAATGAAACTTTTGCGCCAGTGGCAAAGATGACAACAGTTCGTACTTTTCTAGATGTTGCAGCAATTAAGAATTGGGAAGTGCATCAAATGGATGTCCATAATGCGTTTCTTCATGGTGATTTAGAGGAACAAGTGTATATGAAGATACCTCCAGGGTTTGCCAAAGGAAATTCTAATATGGTTTGTAGAATAAAAAAATCATTATATGGTCTAAAACAGGCGCCTAGATGTTGGTTTGCAAAGTTATCCACATCCTAGAAGAATTATGGTTTCAAACAATCATATTCAGATTACTCACTCTTTACTCTGACGAAGGGAAAAATGCAACTTAGTGTCTTGGTTTATGTGGATGATCTGATTGTGGCAGGTAATGATCTTGTTGGACTTCATAATTTTAATGATTACCTGGGAAAGTGTTTTAAGATGAAATATTTGAAAAAATTGAAGTATTTTTTAGGATTGGAGGTGGCTCGTAGCAAACAAGGTTTCTATATCTGCCAGAGGAAATATGCATTAGATATCATAACCAAGACAGGATTATTGGGGGATAAACCTGCAGAGTTCCCAATGGAGACGAATCATCGACTGGAGTTGGCAAAGGGAAAAAATTTTGAAGATGTGGAAAAATATAGAAGATTGGTTGGTCATCGATTTATTTGTCAGTTACAAGACCAGATCTGGCTTATTCAGTACACATTTTGTCACAGTTTATGCAACAACCAATATTGGAGCATTGGGAAGCGAACACTTCGTGTAGTCGGATATTTGAAGAAGAGTCCCGGCCAAGGAATTTTGCTGCGTTCTGATAGTAGTCTTGATTTAAAATGATGGGGTGATTCAGATTGGGCGAGCTGTCCATTGACTAGACGTTCTTTGACAGGATGGTTTGTTCTTCTTGGTCTTTCTCCTATTTCTTGGAAGACTAAAAAGCAACACACGGTGTCACGTTCCTCAGCAGAAGCTGAATACAGATCTATGGCGGCAGTGACATGTGAATTGAAGTGGTTGAAACAGTTACTTGTTGATTTGGGAGTTTATCATACTCATGGGATGAATCTCTTTTGTGATAGTCAATCAACATTATATATTGCTCAGAATCTAGTGTTTCATGAGCGAACGAAACATATAGAAGTTGATTGTCATCTGGTTAGAGATGCGATCATAAGGAAGATTATATCACCCTCCTACACTCCTACAACAGTGCAATTGGCTGATATCTTCACAAAGGCTCTAGGGAAAGCTCAGTTTCAGCTTCTTTTGTCCAAGATGGGCATTTGTGATCTGCATGCTCCATCTTGAGGGAGGGTATTAGGAAAGATAGGTGATATCTTTAAGTTATGTTTATCTTAGGGTATGTTTATCTTAGGAAATCTAAGTTATGTTTATCTTAGGAAATCTAAGATACGTGATATCTTTGGAAATCTGTCCTGTAGGCCAAGACTTAGATTGTATAAATAACCCAATTGAATGAATGGAAAACCTAAGACTTGTCGAGAACTTGACAGGCTCACACTATAAATAAGAATAGGATAGGTAGATAGACCTATGAGAATATGTTTTTCTTCCTCGTTGCCGTTTTCCCTTCATACATCTCTCTGGTTTCGATCTCCAAAAATATTATCAATTTGGTTCTTCTGTTCAATCAGGGAAGGATGACATGATTTGGATCTCAAACGCATAGGCACAATCAAAGTATGTTATAATGACTTCTCCTCTCAAAATCAAACAAGAAGAAATTGATTTTGATTAATCCAAAGCAAAGGATCATCCGGAAATGAAATTTGTGAAATTTGTCAAAACCAAAGAACGAAGAAACTAATTTCAATTAATCTTGAAAGATTTCTTCTTGTGTTTTTCTTGTCCTAGCTAAATTTGGGCAAGGAGGGTGATCATCCAGCTGAAATCTGTGAAATTCTTTTCAGGTAGGAAGGTCTTGTGATCATCCGGTTAATCAGCTGTCTCATCAGTATCCAAGATCATCCACTTCCTATTTTAACTCCTTGATGGAAGTGTTACGATTGACAGTGAGATCTTTGCATATGCTTTAGGGTGAATTACTTTTTCTATAAGAGGAGAGAAGCAAGCTTGTTTATAAGTTTGGGAATATCCTTATCAAGAAATCAAAATATGATATTTAATTGGCATTAAAGATGATATGGTCCTCCGATTGAAGCTGAAATGGAAAAGATACTCCACTGACAATCTCCAGCAAGCATTGTTGCTTCTTTGCTTTTGAGAGTCTCTTAATCAATAATTCAGGCGTAACGTCGTTCCTTTTCATTTGCAATGGAGTGCGTGTGAGAATCTTGTAAATTTTCTTTGTTTCCATATACGTTTTTTGACTATTTTATGCGTGTTGATTTGGCACTTTGATTGGTGAATTCAGCAGTTTAGTCCTACAAACTTACATTTATAGTATTCACAGATTCGTTCCCTGACTTGGCGTATTGTTATCTTAGTGATAACCGTTTGGTACGCACCAATTAGACCTGGAATTGAAGTAAAACAATTTTTAATTTCTCTTGATTTCAAAAATTTTCAATAGTTTCTTATTTTGTTGCTCTATGAATCTAACTTATTCCTAGTCACATTTTCTGTAAACGGCATATTTAGGCAAAACGAAAGAGTTTTTTTACAATGCTGCACTTTCCGTAACTATGGTGTCATACAACACTTAAGCTTTCCGCAATTCTTGATTTCCTTGGCTGTTTTTCCATCAATTTTTGTAGCTTTTCTTCTTCATGTTGTCTCTGGATTTTTCATATTGCCAGATCCATCAAAAATATTACAGTTGCATTTTGGCACTTGACTTCACGACAGAATCAAGTATGTCTTCCTGTGGTCATAATGACTTATCCTCTCAAACCAAAGAAGAAAAATCGATTTCAATGACACGTAAGAGATCGGTTTTGGTGTTTGCATTCTCCTTGGTGGATATGAAATTAGGGAAATTACCAGAATTCGTTCAAGATATTTTCGGCAGAACTCTTAAGGTATCTTCAACGTATTTCTGCTTTTTTACATAAAAAGAGCTGTTAATTAGTAGGATTTGTCTATGGATCTTTTAGATTTGATATTTAAGATCGGGATTTGTACAGGATTCTTATTAGTTTTGGAGAAATTTTTCTTTCTACAGCTTCATTGCCAATTTTACAGCTATGAACTTCTAGTGTTTTTTGTTTTAATTGTGGTATAGGATCTTAAACATATTAAACATCTACAAAATAAAGACATAAACAACAAAGACAAAGAAATACAAAGATAACAAAGGATTCTTAAATGAAAATAAAGGTGAAGCTGCAATACAAGTTACCAAAACTCACAAAATCACCGCGTAATTGCAAATAATAAGGCTGAAGGAAATGACAACGGTCTTAATTCATTCATGTAAATTTACTTTAGTGGATTAATCATTTGTTTCTTGCTGTTGGACACTGTATGGTTGGTATGCAACACAAATTGTTTCCATTCTTTTTATCATGTCAAAGAGAGAATAAGAGCTTATAACATGTATTGTGGTGCTTCTTTGATCAATTGTTTCCTGTCACATTTAATGTGATTGTGCAACATATACAATGTCTCTTCATACTATACCATATGTGATTGTTTCTGTGAATGTGAAATTTTTTCCTTGTTCAACATGTCTCTGAAATTTTACTATGTAGCTTTCACCATCCTCTACCCTCTACTAGATCCAACAAGTGACAAAATTATTGCAAATGTATAACCCACCCTACAAATAAGAGACTAGAGTGATTGATTTAGCAAGCACAAAATTTTCAAGCACCATTGGTTTGTCGGATTGAATCAGTGATAGTTGTTGAATTGACTTTTTACTGAGAGAAGTGAATCCAAACCAAGAGTGATCGACATGGTTTGTTTTCTTGACTCTCTTGACATCATGAAGTTGCTTTTTCCGCTTCCCAAAATTGTTTTCCCATCGCATGTGTCATTCCTATTATTTGCACCACTGAAAGACAGGTTGAAGCTGCGATTCCCAGTAAAATAATATAGCAATTTGTAGGGAATATGGATCATAGGACTACAATTTGAATTCTGCCGCAACACAGGCCAAGAAAGTCGTGATACCACCAAGTAGGCATGAAAAAAGTTTATATAAAAATATAAATTTCTCTGTTAAAAATTCAGAAAAGAATTAAATAGACTGATGACATATACATATAAGCTTTCTCCCAATATTAACAAAAATACGTCAATCTAATACATGAAATGATGAGAGGCTTTATGCACAAAATGCATCTCAACAAAAATGCGGACAAATTCTCTACCTTATTCTATTAAAGGTGTGATTGAGCCCGATGAATTTATTCAACATCAGGAATTTTATGGCTTGTGATTGGTTCAACGGAAGTATATTACATACACAAATAATATGGAGGTAGAGACGCTGAAAATATTCCATTGATTTTCTTCCCGGGATATTTCAACTGGATTCTACACGATATTCATAGAACCATTAGCTAACCGTACCATAACAACAACCATGTTCCAAGCATTTGCGCTTAAAAAATGTAAGGATTCTTTTTTCAGTAATAACCAACTTTAAGTGGAAAGACTGTGTGAGACATATATATACTGGACTGGAGTGCTACGATTATTGAGCTCTTAGACTTGATAAGGGCAGACATGTTAGGGTTTTCTTTAGCATATGCCTTACTATATATAAGAATAAGATGTCTAGATAGACAGATCTATGGGACTGTTTTGTTTCTGCCGTTTTCTCCTCATATCTGTTCTGGATTCGATCTCCAAAAACTCTAATCAGCTTCATTCAATCATGACATATGATGTTGATCTTGATTGCATATGCATAATCAATTATGTCTTCTATGTCATAATGACTTTTCCTCTCATAAACAAACAAGAAGAAATTATCATGAAGAAATTATCATTGTGACTTTGTACTCCCTGATTACTGGTTAAAGATAGCAGTGTGTTTCTTCTGTTAAGGTGTCCTCCAGTTGAAGCTGAAATAGAAAAAGTTACTCATAAGTTAATGAACAGTCTTGGACTCTTGGTACAAGTATTTTATTTATGTTTTTTCTATTGAGAGTCTTTTATCAATAGTTTGTATGTATGTAATGTTTTTGTTGTGGATTTTATTTTTTTTTTATTTCTGAAACTTCTTTACAACTTTTCTTCTTTCATGTTGCTCTGATGTTTCATTTTGCTAGATCCGTCAAAATTATTGCAATTGCATAGCTAATTAACCTTGTAATAAATAATACAATAATAAAAAATAACCTGATTTAGCAGGCATAGAATTTTCCACTACCATTTGGCTTATCAATTGAACTGTGATTGTTCCAAATCTCCCAAAAACAGATCACTTATATCTTCTATTTAGTTTTTTTTTAAGTCCAACTTCTATACATTCTAACTAAATGAGAATTAATGACTTATTATCTCATAACCAAGCAAGAAGAAATTGATTTCAATTGATCCTGCGGGATCCAATCTTATTTTTTGGGAGATCCAATCTGGCTTTTTGCTTTTCCTAGCACAATATGATTTACTATCAGGAGCTTGAAAAAATAAAGATTTTTTCCCGTCTGAAGATGCTTTAGTAGAATCACGATCAGCTTTTCGAATTTGGGCCAAGTTTAATCAGTTGTCATCAGAATCCAAGTTCAATCCAAGTGAAAAATTCAAGGAATCTGGTCAGTTTATCATTGGATCAATAACTGAAATTATAATGACTTTTCCTCTCAAGATTAAGATGGTCCTCCAATTTAAGCTGAAATGGAAGAATTTGCATTTTGCTTTTGGGATGTCTTATAAACAATTTGTATTTTGTTTTTGAAAGTCATAAACTTTAGCAGGCATGCAATTGTCAATGTACCATTTTCTTTATCGATTAAAATGTTGCTTGATCTAAATTAACTTAATTTCCAAAAGAGTCCACTCCTTAGGGGTAGAGATGTAAATTGGAATGTGCCAAAGACGCATAGCACGCTAAATTTGAGCTCAAAATTTCAGCCAAAGACATGATTCTAGTCGAAGACGTGTAATAACGCTGTGACTTAGCTTCAAAGACGACAACACGTTAGTTAAATGGGATTTGGCCGGTTTGACTAATTTGCACAAGAAAGTACATCACAAAGATCGCCGGTAATAGATAAGCACGTGTCTGTCAATGCAAAGACGTTAAGAAAGCACGTCATAACATGTACAAATACACTATATAACAAGGCATAATATATCACATTTTTTGTAAATTTCACAAAAGTGTCACTATTCTAGCTAGTTTTTAACATTTTATGCTAGCTTATTTATAACGACACATATAATACCTTAATATTTGAAAAATATATTTCAATATCGTTGTTATAATGTGGTCACCTATATTTAACTAGAACATTAATTTACATGACAATAATCCAATTTTATATTTGATGGGCTATTTCTTTTTATTGAATAAACTTGTGTTGATGGTGGTCTTTAGTTTAGGGTTAAAATCGTAAAACGCTAAACCCTAGCAGACATTTAAAACAAGCATTTACTAGGCGCATTAAAAGATGTTAATATGTCCCTAATAATTACCAGGGTATATTTTTTCAAATTAGGGTTACTGCAAACCAAACCCTACTTCCCCCGCGTGCCAATGGAAAATCATGTCAGCCACGCCTAGCCCAAGCTAGCCGCACCACGCCAATCGCACCGTGCCATGGCCCTAGATATGCTAGCCGCATCACTGTGCCAATGTCAAATCATGCCAGCCACACCCTACCGCGCCAAAGCATGCCAACCATGCTAGCCGCACCTCGCGTGCCAATGGAAAATCATGCCAGCCACGCCTATCCCAAGCTAGCCGCACCATGCCAATCGCACCGTGCCATGGCCCTAGCTATGCTAGCCGCATCTCGTGTGCCAATAGAAAATCATTCCATCCACACCCTACCGCGCCAAAGCATGCCAATCATGCTAGCCGCACCCCGCGTGCCAATGGAAAATCATGTCAGCCACTCCTAGCCCAAGCTAGCCGCGCCATGCCAATCACATCGTGCCATGGCCCTAGCTATGCTAGCCGCATCACGTGTGCCAATGGAAAATCATGCCATCCACACCCTACCGCACCAAAGCATGCCAACCATGCCAGGTGCCAATGGAAAATCATGCCAGCCACGCCTATCCCAAGATATTCGCTCCATGCCAATCGCACCGTGCCTTGGCCCTAGCTATGCTAGCCGCATCTCGTGTGTCAATGGAAAATCATGCCAGCCACACCCTACCGCGCCAAAGCATGCCAATCATGCTTGCCGCACCCCGCGTGCCAATGACAAATCATGCCAGCCACGCCTAGCCCAAGCTAGCCGCGCCATGCCAATCGCACTGTTCCATGGCCCTATATATGCTAGCCGCATCTCGTGTGCCAATGGCAAATCATGCCAGCCACACCCTACCGCGCCAAAGCATGCCAACCATGCTAGCCGCACAATGCGTGCCAATGGAAAATCATGCCAGCCACACCTTACCGCGCCAAAGCATGCCAACCATGCTAGCCGCACAATGCGTGCCAATGGAAAATCATGCCATCCACGCCTAGCCCAAGCTAGCCGCACCATGCCAATCGCACCGAGCCATGGCCCTAGCTATGCTAGCCGCATCTCGTGCGACAATGGAAAATCATGCCAGCCACACCCTACCACGCCAAATCATGCCAACCATGCTAGTCGCACCCCGCGTGCCAATGGAAAATCATGCCATCCACACCTAGCCCTAGCTAGTCGCTACCATGCCAAGGCTCTAGTTATTAGCTGCACTCAGCTGTTAATCGAATTATGCTACCATCACTTAGCCCAGTTGAAGCCGCTTACCACAATCGCACCATGCCATGGCCTAGCTATTCTTGCTACTGCCTCGTGTGCTAATGGTGCAAATCATGCCACCACACCTAGCTCGAAAGTAATGCTACCATGCCTAGCCCTAGCCACGCCATGCACTTCATGGAAAACCTTTTGGCCCCATAGTGCCAAACCACACCAAAGAATGCTATGCTACTAAAAGGCATGCCATGATAGCCTCGGTCATGCCACCGTCTCTCCGAAATCTTCATGAGTTTTCTTTCAGGCTTTTTTTCCCACTCGAACGAGGTCAAAACCTAAATCCCCCCATATTGAGATAGGAAATTCTTTTCCGGTTTATTTGAGGGGCGGACCATCAAAATATGATCAGTACTAGAGTTACGCAACGCGGTTTGTTAAGGGGAACCAATTAGGTTTCTAAACCAAATTGAAGCCGAGGCACCCATCAACGGTTTCCCTTCAATACTAGGAGCAAATCATGGACGTATAAAGTCTCCTCATGACTTTATCTCTAGCACAGTCACGTGCCTAGCCAACTAGCCGCGACATTCCTCCTCCCATGGCCCCTCATCTTCGCGCCACCATGCGGCCTTCCCATGCGACTACCAAATTGAATCCACGGGCCCATCCACGGTTTCCTTGAATCCCGTGGAGCAAATCCTAGCCGTAAAAGTCTCCTAATGACTATAGCCCTAGCTTGGTCACGTACCTAGCCAAGCTAGCGCCACCATATCGGCCTTCCCCATGCGACTACCAAATTGAAGTTAGGTGCCCATCAATCGGTTTGCCCTTCGGTCCAAGGAGAAAATCACAGTAGTCAAAAGTCCCCCACGACCTTAGACCCGAAACCATAGCTTGGTCGCACACCTAGTCCCGGCTAGTCCGCGCCATGCGCCCATGGCAAACCCCTTGGCTCCTCACGCCAAGTCTAAACACACCACAGCCGTGCCACCCTATTGGACCTCACTACGTTGCTGCAAAACAAAGGCGTGCAACGATCATGGTTGCCCCTCCTCTCAAGATGCAACATCTCGACCGTCGAAGGTCACCTGGCTAGCAAGTTCCCCAAGATCAACAATCCCCACAACAACGTTTTACATGTTTTCCAAAAAAAATCGAGACATCAACACAAACAGGGGGATTCTCTTTGGGTATTGGTTTGGTGGTCTACAGCGTGCGGCATACACTACGCCCCTCATAAGGAAGTGTCATAAGGGTGAGGCGCCTAGTAAATATGAGAGTTATGTGGGAAGCGTTCTTGGGATATAAAGCGAAATTTGAGTTAACAAACTTTATGAACATCAATTCCATAACGTTAACAGTTTCATGAAAATCAATTTCATGCGTTAGCCACTTTATGAGACATCAAATCCATGCATACGATTGCCACCTCCTCCCATTTATATTCCACTTCATATGCTTTCTTGGGTTCAGTCTATTTTGCAGCAGCATTGCAAACACTTACAGTTCTATCTGTGATTGGACCAAAAGCGTCCCATTCCGTATACCTTCATCATTAAGAGACCGTTTCTTAAACCCTAGGACCTTCTGAAAACAAAAAACAGAATCCAGATAAGAGCAATATTAGTAACGATCAGAAATTACTACATATTAATCTCGTAAACACAGTCCTGGAGAATCATTATGTTTCACATGGGATGCATTATTATGATTAGAAGAAGAGCTGACGGTTTCACATTTGTCAGTTTTGTGGCTTGGTTCTGTAATGAAAGAGTTTGGCCTTACAGTATTCAACACATAGAAAAACCAATGCTTCTGCATCCACTACTGACAGTCATCGCTTCAAATTGGTAGCCTTTTCTTAGACTAAGAATGAAAGCACTATGTATTGAATAAACCAACCTTGAGTCAGTATATATCTAAGTGTGAAGCAAATGAAAGAACAAGAAGATAATGGTACTTACCTTTGTTTTTGAGAGGAAAAATCATAACGGGATTTTATGTATGAGGTTCTTTTCTCCATTCCTGCACATCAAATCAAATAAATTTCAGCAGATACAAGGAGAGATATGATAAAAACGAAAAATTATTTAATCTTTAATTCTTGATCTCAACCAGAATACAATACCAGCAATGGCCAAGTTTTGGGGGAAATTCGTAGTGATTGTACGGACTAGGACTTTGAAAAGGAAGCTATGTTTTGTATTCATCAATATAAACCAAAAAACCCAATGAAATATGGACTGTGATTCATTTACCATCCTTCTGCAGCCATCCACGAAGAATTATGGTTTATTAGAAGATAGCAACTACCCACGGATGTTCAAGTTTTAGTTATTTAGTTATCTGTTTTTCCAACCCAAGTTTTAGCCTAGTGGATCATGCGCAACTACATAACTAAGACCCAAGACGAAAAAAAACAATAAACCTAACTGAGAAACATAAAAAAAAAAAACCTCGCGAATTTAGGGGGCAAACCAAACCGATTTAGGGGCGATTAAAAGACAAAAAGGTCACCCAAAAAGCGTAAAAAGGGGTCATCCCTTAACCGATTAAGTCGTATTGGTGAAACTACCCTTACATTCGGAAGTTAAAGACCAAAATGATCTTCCGAATGTAGTGGTTCAATCCTCGATGCACAAGGCTCGATCATGGTTCGGTGGTGGTTCCATGGTGGTCGATGCATATGGTTTGAGTTTTTGGCCACTTTACATTCAGGAGAGTTATATCTTAACTTATCTTCAATGTAAAAATTCAAAAAATACAAATTATGAGTTTTTTCGAAAATCAAAATTTTGGGCCACTTTACATTCGGAAGTAAGAGTTTTTACTTATCTTCCATGTAACAATAGGGATATATTAAACCGGACAAACTCTCGATGTGTATATTTGCCTAAAATTACCGGAATTTCGAAAAACACTAATCTTTGGAGATTTTGTAATTGTTACATTCGGAAGATAAGTAAAAGCTTTTACTCCAGAATATATGTTGGCTAACCTTCTACAATGTCCCTTGGAACCTTCTAGATCCATGGCGTGGTTGGTTTTGAACTGTCATATTCGGAGGATAAGTCATTTGCATAAACCTCAGAATATCGATGGCCCCAAAATTAGAATTTGGGAAAAATGAAGATTTTCCGGTTTTGAACGCAATAATCGGAAGATATTCCATAAACTTGTAGACCTGCGAATGTGTGGATAACCTACAATGTCCCTTGGAACAAGCGAGCCATGGCGTGGTTGGTTTTAAACTTTTGTCATATTTGGAGGTTAAGTCATTTGCATAAACCTCCGAATATACGATGTCCCCAAAATTAGAATTTGGGAAAAATGAAGATTTTTCTGGTTTTGAACGTGCAATAATCGAAAGATATTCCATAAACATAGACCTCAGAATGTGTGTTGGCTAACCTTCTACAATGTCCTTGGAACCTCCTAGAGACATGGCGTGGTTGGTTTTGAACTGTCATATTCGGAGGATAAGCCATTTGCATAAACCTCAGAATATATGATGGCCCCAAAATTAGAATTTGGGAAAAATGAGATTTTTTCTCTGTTTTGAACGTCGATGTCGGAAGATATTTCATAAACCTAGACCTCCAATGTGTGTTGGCTAACCTTGAAATGGTTGTTTTGAACGTGCTCGAAATTGGGTTCTTGTCTTTGAAGTGGACTGGTTAGAACAAAAAATAGGTTTTGAATGTGTGTTGGCTACCCCCCCCCGGATAGTGACAACAATATGCTCCCGAATACACAACATTCGGAAGATAATTTTGGCCCTTAACTTCCGAATGTGTGAGGGTAGTTTCGCCAATACGGCTTAATCGGTTAAGGGATGACCCCTTTTTACGTTTGGGTGACCTTTTTTGTCTTTTAGTATGACCCCTAAATCCGTTTGGTTGGCCCCTAAATTCGCCAGGAAGAAAAAGAAAAACAATCAATTTCATCTTATTGTTCAGTTACCTACGAAAAATAAAAGTGATGGAGAAGCTAATGCTATCAAATCTAGTCGTAAAGATAGGAAGGATTTAATGTCAATCAATGGTGCAGTTAAAGCATGCTGTTTCACTATTGGAAGTTCGAAGAGTAGATGAAATGAGTAGATTGACGTGATACAACCAGTACAAGTAAAGTTGAGAGTGGTGATGTTTGTGCATACAACAGAAATAATTTTTTTTTTTTTCTGTAATCGTTATATAACTTATATGATTATCATGTCAGACTGAACTAGCCTACGCTAAAATGATCTACCTTCAGCTTAAATCTGTGTAATTTTATTTGATCATGACAAAGTATACTTGTGCCTACCACGATGTTTGCCAATGTAAATGCGAATATATTCATTTTTGCAGTATACCTATTTGACCACATAAGAAACCAAAGTATGCATCTAATGTTTCACAAAACATCACTTCTATTTAAGGTTCTTTTTTGCTTTAGATGCTTATAGAGGTTTTCCCACAATTGCAGCAACTCAATCCTTTACGAATTAACGGAACCTTTTTACAAATATCACTTCCATTTGGGTTCTCAAATGCCCCATTAATCATAAAAATATTTGTGGAATGGGATTAATGTTCAAAATTTATCTACAACATGTGAAGAATATAATCCAATGCATATGTACTGTCCATATAGAGTCCATATATCTAAGTCGGTGTTATGTAAAGAGTCCATTGTAATATGTCCATTAAGCTCATTATAAATACATGCCTCTACCACCTTATTAGGGTATGAGAGCTTATACAATTGTTCATGGTATCAAGAGCCGCATCCATCTCTCTAAAACCCTAGCCTCAAAAAAAAATTTTCAAAACCCTAGCACACTCCTCTTTTACCTTTTACTTCATGACTTCCCCGGGATTCATCATCTTCGGGTTGGATTCTCATCAAAGTTTCAATTTGAAAAATTCATTGTTGAGACGAAAACTCACTAATCATGGATAAATTGTTCTCTTACGGCACTATAAAATCGAATGTGCACACGTTGCCACAATTGATCTTGAGCTTGTCTCTACAACATACGATTTATTTGGGTGCGATTGGTGGAACATTTACACTTGCGGTCATTGCCGTACCACTCTTCCCACCTTTCGCTCTCACCTTGATTATTATCGAAAACCTACTTCTATATCGTGGTCGTGGTGGAGTTGCTAGAATTAACAAAACCAATCTTATGGACGCTCGTATAATCACCTTTGCAACCGCCTTGCCTCTTCTTCCAACTATGATCTTGTAAGCTTTTTGTGACCCATGTCGTAATATCGCCATGATTACAATGGTAATTCTACGGTTCTAGATTGGTGATGGTACACTCCACCATACCGGAATCCCGTCATCACGGAATGACTTTGAAAATACTTTTTACTCTGGGTTCTCAACTTTGATCGCCCCATCGACAACGGGATCTTAATGCGCATAAAAATATTTTTCTAGTTTCCTCTCCATCTCCATCACCGGTTATCGGCCTTCTCCAGAATTGGTATTCGATTAACTATATGGCATATGCGTTTAAAATTTAATCTTACAGCTTACTTTTGGATTACTAGTTCTTCTTTATCTGGCTCTCTTTGTTCTAGTTGTGTTGGTGCCAGCATCATCGCCCTTTTTTTAAATCTCGGAGAGGTTCTATTATACATTACGATTTATGGGGTCCTGCATTCTTTATCAAATTGTGGTTTTCGCTATTTTCTTGTTTGTTGATGAATGCTTTCTACTTTTCTTGATATATTTCTTGACACAAAACCTAAGCATTTCGTTCCTTCCTTAATTTTAAAGCATGATTAAACTCAATTTTCACCACCATACAAATTCTAAACTGGTGGCCTTGAATATCTTTGAACCATTGAAATCTTTTATCAAGCATGGTAGATCCTCTTGTCCCAAAGAAGAAAAATTCCATACAATTGCTTCAAAGTAACCTTTTGAAGTGAGTTTTATGCACAACATACTTAATAAACACCAACTCTTACTTTATCCAATAAATCTCCCTACTGCTTCCTTATCGTGCTCCGAATCGTTTTGAAAAGCGTTTGGTTGTCGCTGTTTTCCACTTCTCAATCACTTTCGTCAAAATAAGTACAACCCAAAACACTACCTTGTGTTTTTATTGGTTATAGTGACCTTATAAGTGTCTTGAAGCTAAGAGTAATAAGGTTTATATCTCTCGTCATGTTGTTTTTGGAGTCTATTTTTCCATTTCCTCCCCCTTTAGCTACCTCCTTTCCTCTCTTAAAATCTAATCCGTCTAAATACTCTTTTGGAATCCTATTACTACCACTCATCTACACTCTTCCCTCCTGCTTCTTCTCCGAGACCCGGCTACTCCAATTTCTTTGCCTCCGCCACACTCTTCTTCATCTCATCTCTACACGCCTATCTTTTTTAAAGCGATGTTGTTTCTCAAAAACACATTCCTCTCCTTCTCCTTCTACATCATCACTCTTGTTCCACCATCTCCGCTTCATCATCTCCGATCTTCACCACATTGCCGGCCGACTTTGACCAAAGTGGTACAGGAGCTCCTCGGTGATCGTAATTCATCACATGGTTACTCGAAAAGATAAATCCGACCTCAGCTTTTCTTCTCAGCTATGCATGCCAGTTCATTGCCTTGCTGCATCCCAAGGAATGGTGGGCAGCCATGCTAGAGGAATTTAATGCCTTTTGCTCGCACTTGGTCTCTTGTTCAGCGTCAAGTTTGGATGAATGTCATTGGTTCCAAGTGGGTATATCGTGAAACAAACCAAGATGGCTCTCTTGATCGTCGAAAAGCTCGTCTAGATTTGCTAAGGGTTATTCACAGCCGGTATGGTAATGACTTTGATGAGACATTTAGTCATTGTAAAGCCGATTCACAGTGACGTTTGGTTCTCGAGATTGCAGTCCTCTTCTTGGCCTATTAAACAACTTGATGTTAAAAATGCGTTTACCATGGTTCGCCCATCAAAAGTGTATATGGAACAACCTCAGGAGTTCGTTGATCCTCGTTATCCGATCACGTGTCTTGTGCACAAAGCTCTTTATGGCTTTAAACAGGCTCCTCGTGCACAGTATCATCGCTTGCTGCCTTTCTCATATTGGGTTCAAATCATCCCAATTGATCACTCTACATGTTTATAAAAACATTCCGATTGCTGGTATTCTTATCTTATTACTTTTATGTTGATGATATAATTCTCTTGGAAGTGATACAGTTGGTCTTCACAATCTCTTTCCTACACTTCCAAAAGGAATTCTCCATGGCAAATTTAGGGGATTTGCACTATTTTCTTGGTTTGGAAGCATTGCAAAGGATGGCTTGCTCACTAAAACGACATATACGATGGATCATGAAGGCAGGTTGATCTCACTAATTCAAAGCCGCTTTGTGCACCTTGATCTAAATTATCTTAATGACGAGTTGTTTTTCCTCATAACACTCTATCGGCAGTCTAGTTGGTGGCCCAATGCCTCCAACATGACTCGCCATATCACCTATGCACGATTAATCAGCCGGTCAATTCATGCATCGACTAACTCAAACTCATTTTCTAGGCATGAAGCCGTATCTCCGTATCTTAAAGGCACACTTGGCAATGGTATTTCTTTGGCGTAACAATCCTATGCAACTCACGCTTTTCTCGATCTTGATCGGGGTGGTGATCCAGGTAAACTTTAGATTTACTACAGGTCAATGTATTTTTCTGGTAAAAATCATCTCATGGGGTTCTAAAAAGCAGCCCTACGGTCTCTACCGGTAGGCATCGGAAGCTTCTAATATCGTGCTTTATCTTCTACATCTGTGAAGATTACATGGATTCAATACTTATTGTCCTGATCTTGGATTATCATTAAAGCAACCACCGATTATGTTGATAATATAAGTGCTACTTATCTTACTTATTAATCCTATTCAACATTCAAAGATCGAAACATATTCATATTCATTATCATTTTGTCAGAACGGATATCATCGACATCTTCATTTATGTTATTGCTACTACGATCAACTTGCTGATCTCTTCACGAAGGGTTTGTCGGCGCTGCATTTATCTTTTAGCAAGCTTTCCCGTTGTCTTCCACCGTGTACAGCTTGAGGAGGGTGAAGAATATAATCCAATGCATATGTACTTGTCCATATA
The DNA here is from genome assembly GCA_023529315.1 of Papaver bracteatum. NCBI lineage: Eukaryota > Viridiplantae > Streptophyta > Magnoliopsida > Ranunculales > Papaveraceae > Papaver > Papaver bracteatum. Next base: position 45,438 of record JAJJWX010005266.1, on the reverse strand, counting down.
GAGTCCATATATCTAAGTCGGTGTTATGTAAAGAGTCCATTGTAATATGTCCATTAAGCTCATTATAAATACATGCCTCTACCACCTTATTAGGGTATGAGAGCTTATACAATTGTTCAACATGCTATATTGGCGCCAAGTAGGGTGCATATATAGTGGTTGCAATAACTGCAGCAACTCAACTTCTAACTAGAATGAATAGATCCTAAAGACCCAACAATTGCAGTAACTCAACAACAATTACAGAAATAAAGACCTGCTCTGAAACGTTCGGACAGCTAGAAACCTGGAATGCAAGCCACATAGGTCTGTATGTACAAAACCTGTTGCATGATCTTCACCATAATAGCATAGTTTCGAGAAAATAAAAAGCTTAGCTAAGATGCGCCTTGTGCCAAAGAACTGCCCTAATACTGAAGTACAGAGTGCCGATGAAAAGCAGAGTAGCACACTGAAATGGTGGGGTCTTTACTAGTTCAGAAAGACCACAAAGAGATGAACTATAGGCTCTATAAGAATCCAATACATGAGAAGAAATTGTAACATATCTATACACACGATGTACAGCTACAAAAGCACAAAAGAGAAAATGCAGACGTACTGGAAAACAATTACAAACAAAAAATATATGTAACAAGCAGGAGAGCGTTGATACCTGGGACGTGTACATCTTTGAAATTCCCTTGAAGTGAAGGCTTGGTATTAGGCTCAATCAACATATTATCTGTCAACTCCAGGGGATCCATATTTAGAAACAACGACCCCACCATCAGTTTTGCTGCCAACAAATTCATTTTGTAACCCTCTTAAAGATTGATTTTCTTCTTCCACACTTAAGACCCGTGTCTCTAACTCCGAAAACTTTTTCTACCAACTCTCCATTTAATCTTCTGCTGTTCTGAGTCTCTCAGTTATCATTCCATTTCCATGACTACCTCTTCCAAGTAAGAAACTTTGTCCTGTGCCGTCTTCTCTCTTTCTGATATAACCAGTCCTTTCAATTATTAGATCCAAAATTTGTTTTGCATTCCACTACGTATAGTTCTGTACTCTATAAGCTAACTTTCTCAACAAACCATTTTCAACATTTCATTCTTCAATTCTTTACCCAAATCTATTTCATAATTCAGCGACACGCTAGCTTGAACCTCCAATTCCATACAGTTTCTCTCTAAAACTCCAAACTCATCATGTGCTCTCTTAATGAGTAGATAGAAGTGATATAACCAGTACAAGTAAAGTAGAGAACGGTAATGTCATTGTATAAGACGAAAATATGATGATGATCATAAAAGTGTTTTTCGTTCTCTGTAATCACTATATGATTATCATGTCAGGCTAAACTAGCCGACGCTCAAATGATCTACCTTCAGATTAAAGCTGTGTGTAATTATTTCATCGTTAGAGATAATTGGGGTTAGTGATCATGGGTTCCACTACGATGTTGTAAGATACAATTACCAAGTATATCCCCACCGTCTACTACCATTTTTTCCAATATAAATGGAATATATTCGTTCATTATGCAGTATACATATAGACGTCATAACAAACCGAAGCATGTATCCAATATTTTAGACAAATCTCACTTCTATTCGGGTTCTGGAATGTCCCATTAATCACAAAAGTATTTAGACAAATCTCACTTCTATTTGGGTTCTGTAATGTCCCATTAATCACAAAAATATCCGTAGAATGGGTTTAAACTTTAAAGTTTAAAATTCATCAACAGTATGCCATATTGGCGCCAGGTAAGGTGCTTATATGGATGTAGCAACAATTGCAGCAACTCACCTTCTAACTAGAATAATGGAAACTTTTTAGTTTTTGCAGGGAATTAAGGACCCACTCTAAAATGTTTGTATAGCTAGACATAGGTGTGAACTCTTGACTAAGTTGGTGTTGAATAAAAACACTGTTGCTTGACTGTCACAAAGAAAATAAAAAGGTGTTGAATATTCAACACTTTTCCAACTTCTTTATCTTAGACGTTTCGTGGTGTTGCTTCATAGTTTAAGGATGTTTGGAAGCAAGAACTTCCTAACTTCATAGTTTAAGGATTGTTTCAGTCCTCTTCGGAAGTTTAGGGACATTTCGGTCCTCTTCGGAAGTTTAGGGACATTTCGGTCCTCTTCGTAGTTTTAGAACATACGGGTTCCATTGTTGTTTCTATTGATTAGATACGGAAACTGAATGCATCGCCCTATTCTATTTTTTATCTTTGTTCTAGACTTCTTTTTGTTGTTTCTTCTTCTCTTCTTCTTTTGTTCCGGTCATGCTTTTGTTGCGAAAACCTTCACACTTCTTTGATTTTTTTTTTAAGATTCTCTCACAATCTTTCATTTCGTCAAGCTTCTGCCACAAGCTCTAACTATTTTTCTTCTTGTTATTTGATGTTACAAATTTGCCACTTTATCCAGTTGCCACATTTTTGAATTCGTAACGAGATTTGCCTACGCTTATGACATAATTGTCACACTTTGGTTTGTACGTATTTAAACAAACACTGTAAACCCATTTAGACTTTCATTTGGACATTACAAATTAGGTAATTCCAACACTCCCCCGTAATTTGTAATGGCTCTGTTTTTTTTGATATTCACCCAATCTCCGTTTGCGGCTCTTATCTCCTCATGCTTGCTTCGCTCGCAGTAAACTCTTTATGTTTGCCGCCACGTACCGCCATTTTTTTATTATTTTTTTTTTTTTATTCTTCTTCTTATCACGAGTATGATATAGTATCTCATGACAAACATGCCATGCTTTTCTTCGACAATTGAGGAAGCAATCTGGTTGCTCTTACCCTCAATATTCTTTTTTTTTCTTCCCGATTTGAGGAAACAACCACTTATTGTTCTTACCCTCAAACCCTTCTCGATCACTTATTAGGAAGTGACCCTTTCTTCTTCTCTTTTATCTTGTTTTTTTTCATGGAGACCTCTTTTTTTTTTTCATGGAGACCCCTTTCTTCTCTTTTAGTATTTCTTGCTCATTTAGTATGTCTCCTAACTTCTGCGTGCAAGCCTCTGGCAAATTCAACATTTTTGAAATGTCGATATTACAAAAGCTTTGTCTTGTAGTAGCAGTAGTTTTTCTTCTTCCAGATACATGTCCACCGGCTTTCGTGTCACAAGTAGAAACTTGATGTTGTCGTGACAAACATGGATTTCTTGCCATTTTTTTTTCTCTCAAAAACCGAGTAGGTCGTCTCATTGAGGCTCTCTTCCCACAATATGAGGAGGCGATCATTTGAAGCTCCTCTTCCCTCAATATATGGAGGCATTCGTTGTTGACGTTTTCATGATATCGGCTTCTAAAAATCTTGAACGATTGTGGAGGCAATCCTTGTGCACTCTTCCCACAATTGTCTTTAGAATTTTGTAAACAATTTGAGGAGGAAAATTATTGCTCTCTTCCCTCAAACTTGTCTTCCTGTCACTTATCAAAAGTGATTTCTTTTTTTTCTCTACTTTTCTTTTTCCACATGGAGTGCGTTTTTTGCCCTGTGAAGGTAGGATTTTTTTTTTTTTTTTTTTTTTTTGACAGTTGGAATGGTTGAAATCTTCTTATTGGTGTTTGCATCTTCTCCTTCTTAAACTTCATATCTTCTCAACTCGAAAGCTTTGAAACCCATCAATTCGTAGCGGAAACTTTTACGCCCATTTCGGATCGAACGAGCTCTGATACCAAGTTAAAATTTATACTCTTATCAAGAACTTAGAAACCTTGATAATATTTTTCAGAGATATACGAGCATCGTGGTGTTGCTCGTATAGAGCTCCTAGAGCTCTAGTAGTGAAGGGTGGAAGCAAGGACTTTGTAACTTGAACTTTGTATTGATTGATTCTTGCTACCTTACTTACTTACAAATGAATACAACATGCCTATTTATAGGCTACAAAAGAAGAAGAGAACTATGCCTATGGAGGCTAACAACTATGCCTTTGGAGGCTAACAACTATGCCTATGGAGGCTTACCAAACCAACTACTAGACAATCTAGTATTCTTGTTTGATTTGTCTAACCCTAGAACACTCATTTTACACATGTTAATTGTCTAATATTGACTCTAGACATCCTAGATATTTCTAGGTTAGTCTAGATAGGTGTGAACTCTTGACTAAGTTGGTGTTGAATATTCAACACATTGTGCGGAAAGAACTGCCCTGTGTTACTATTAAAAGCAGAGTAGGCACACAATTTGTCCTAAAGGGAAAATTTGTGTGCCTTGAAAAGTATAGGAAATCGAATTTGGCCCCTTGGCACCAAAGTCATCTTTCCCCAAAACCACTTTGGCCTTCCCTATAACAAAAATCAAAAAAATAGCACATTTAAACTAAATGCCTCCTCTTGATTTGCTATTTCTCTTTTAAGACAGGATCAAGTTTGACACTAGGGCATGCGTATCGGGAAAGAGATTCAATAATGGAGAGACCGGCAGAGAATTTAATTGAAAATTTTCTTGCTATAATCAACCAACTGCAATTACCGAAAAAAATGCAAACATAATAAAGATATGAGTTATCAATTTGTCCAGGAATTCCATAAAGTGTAGCTAATCGATTAACTTGGGAGTGCCCTTGCAGATATTATTGAAAACCTAACTTGCTCATGTTATCTCTTTTTTCTTGTTTCAATTTCCTCCAACATTTCAATTTCCATTTGTGTTATCAATTTTAGTTACACCGTCACTTAAACAAAGGACATCAATGCTATACACCTTTTAGTTTCTTTTTCTTTTTTTTAAGGAATAACATTCATGTATATCTAAACATGAATGAATGAAGTTAATATTGCCAACAAACTCAACTTACATGAAAAATAAGTACTTATGATTACACATGCAAAACATGCGCGTGATAAACAAATTACTAGTGTTCCAAATTAAAAACTGAGAGACTTAAAGTTGACAAGCCAGGAGAGCTAATAACAATAGCCTATAGCCTAGAGACCAATATGGTTCCCAAATTCTCTAAAATCCAAATACGTCTCAAACTCTTGCAACCCTTTAGACAACATCAAGATGACTCTATAGGGCCAGGAGGCTAACTCTAAGTATTTGTTTTTCAGTAAACTTTTTTCTGGACTTGTGTGATTTCACCTAATCAAGTTTTTGTCGACTGCTTTTTGTTTGGTAGTTTCTTAGCTAGTGTAATTTACTCATTTTATTAATTTTGTTAATCTGGATCTTGAACCTCGTACTTCAGTGTTTTAGTATTTTAACAATTGTACTACTTCATCAATTGGAACAGTGGGGGGTCGCTCCCAAACCAAAAGACATAAAATTGTGCAATCAATCTGGACCTCGTAAAGTCCTTCCTAATATTTGCTCAATTTTTCTTTTGAGTTTCATAGCTGTCTTGATAAATGTTTTGGAAACGCACTGTGGGAAACTAAAGGGGCAAAAATAAAATCGAATCATTGTGCGTATTTCAGCCTTAACAAATGTGCACTGCTCAGGATGATCCCAAGTGGACTTGGTGAGGCTATTAAGGTCAGCTTCCCTAAATGAATTACTATTTCTACACTATTTATATAAGACATCTATTTCTGCATGTCATAATGACTTTTACTTTCAAAAACAAATAAGAAGAAATTGATTTCGATTCATGTTGAGGCATCTGTTGACGATTTCCTTTGCACTTCAGTCAAGAAAGGAAAGATGGCACATAGTTTAGATCTTGAATTCATATGAAGGATTCCGCCTGTCATAATGACTTATCGTCTCAAAAACACATTAGAAGAATGGTTTTAAGGAACCGAAAGAGATCCCATTTGATGCTTGCTATCACATAATTAGGGAAACCAAGCTTCTCGGACTTTTCCAAGTGATGGGTTCATGTTTTTTGAAATCTTAATTTGTTTTTGGGGATTTTTTCTTCACTTTTTTTACAGCTTTAATCGTAATTTTGGCATCTATTAACTTACTTGGTGATGTTAGAATGTTCCCCTTTTTTCAATTGTGTTAGGATAAATGGAGTTAGTCAAATATCTTTAATATTGATAGGTTCTTAGTAGGATTGTTTCCTTTTTTCAATTTCTTTGGCCTCTATCTTATAATGCTATTGCTCACTATTTCTCTTGCACGTGTCATTTCTATATGGTGGATTGTTTAGCACCTAGTGTTCTCACCGACAAAACAAGGGATATATATATGTAGTTTGCTGATCTTGGAAGTGTTTGGCAGTAATCTCTTTGCTTTACTGTGAATCCCAGATATCTTGTGAATTTTTGATGTTCACCTTTTGTGAACTTTGTGTATAAACTTGTCCCTAAATTGAATCAAGACTACCTAGCATTCCAGACATCTTGTGAATTTTGATGTTCCATGCAAATGACTGTTTCAAGATATATGCATTGTCTGTTTCATACTTTAGTTTTTCATTGGCAGAGAAATCAACACTCTTTGTATATAAACGTGGCCCTCAATTGAATCAAGACTACCTACAATTCCTGGAAACACTAATTCAGGCCAACTCCAATTCCAATGTCAAACCCAATCTCTGGAGACCTAGTTGATTCGCCCATCTTGACCACCAAGAGCATTGGAAGCACTCAGCCTCGATTCAAAATCCCTCATCCTTCCAATATGTTACCTATTGAAAAAGTTCTTTCGACTCTCTACCCATAAAGCTCGATACTCTGATGTAATTCTATAAAAGAATTCTCATCTTCATCGTCTATGCAAGGCGAGATTTCTTTATCTCTTGCTTCTCACCTAAAAAAGCTTATTACAATTGTTTTCTGAAAATGGTGATTCATCAGCCCGTACTTGGAAATACGATGACAATCCGAGTCTGGATGGTGATTAGAAGAGTTACTAATAACAAAAGGATCTTACCTGCATATCATCCTTGATCAACATATCATAAAAATTGATCCAGTCTTCTTTTTCATTCCAGCCGGAGAAAATAATATTGATGGAAAAAATTTGGTTCCTGCACTCTCAAATCTCATTCAACATATTCACTATTCTCGTAACCCACATCTCAATCCTAAAGTTTCCTTTATGCCTTCAACACCCAGAACTAACACCACATCAAAGAGATGGTCTGATGTTGCTAAATTTAACAATCAATATCGAAACAAGAAAAACCAGTCTACCATCAATGATTCTTCCCACAAACCCATTCCTCGACCCCATCAACGGAGAAAAGGTTTTCAATACGATTATGTTTCCCCTTTCCTCTGTGATTCTTTTGCTCCTAAGGTTTCATGCTCATGCTCGGCGCCGTAATCATCACCGAGTTTGTGGAAATACATCATGTCAATGGTAATGATAATCTAGGTTGCTGGGAAAAAGCTGCCAATCGTCTCAGCTTCTGCTGCAGTTAGCTCATGGGAAGGTATAGGCAAAGCTATTAGCAACAGATTTAAGACCGAAGAAAATTTTGATCTTATGCCTATCAACCAAAATCTCAATCTCCTCGTCTACGTAACTGGCGTCTGTCGACATTGACAGTGAAGATTGGAATTTTTCAGTTTGAATTTGACGATTGTATAGTCAGTGTGTTTGCATGGAAGCAAAAATTTCTCCAATTAAAAAATCCATACTCACATAAAGATTTCCATGTTTGCTTTACTGGGGTTCCATATCAATACTGGTCTGTAGATGTTTTCCAAGCTCTAGCCAAGTCTTGCGATTTACTAGTCATTGACAAGCATTCTCTTGATCTTAGTGACATGTCAGTCATAAGAATGAAAATCAGAAATGTTCTGGGCATTAATGCAATTCCAAGATTCATCGAGCTACATACAAAATATGGAATTTTTTGGGGTCAATGTTCTTATCAAGGACTTCAATGAATTTTCATGCCCAGCAATGTCTAAAATCTCTATTCCACCGGCTGAGGACATATCTGAAGACTCATCTGAGTGTTCATCTTCTCAAACTCATCATCAGGAAATTTTGACTAGAAAAGACGAGTTCAAAAATGTTGGTCAAATCCCCGACAAGAAAAAGGCAAAAGAAGAATCCAGCTCATTCTGCACCTCTTCCCAGTATCTCTTTTTCGGCATCCTCTTTCCTCCCGGTCTTCTAGGTGTAGTTCAAATTCAAATTCGAATTCAAAGGTTGTTAGATCCGCCCATATTCCACCCAAAAAGAAATGGAAAAGAAAGCAGGGGCCTTTGAATCATACGCGTATTTCAAGCCCACCTCAAGCTTCTCATTCTTTCTGTGTTACCCCAAGCCCATCCCCAAACCTGCTTTCAGTATCCGTGTCTCTGATGATGATTTCATCTCTATCTCATCTCCTTCTTCACCCTTTTGCGTTTTGCTTCAACCTCCCCTTTTTCCCGGTGTCCTTACTCATGACAATAACATTCTCTCTTCTTGTCTCAATTATTCCCCCTCCATAAATTTGCCATCTCTCCCTTCAATCCTTGGACCGGGTCCCCGCTACTTCTGTTCCCCCTAACCCTCTTCTTTATCCCCCCTTTCTCTTTATCCCCGTTCTCTAATTCCCTTTCTCCCCCTCCCTGCTTTCTGTTACTTTTTCCTCGCTCTCACCAAATCGGCGGACTCCTCAACATTGAATCAAAAAATGGTATCAATTTTAATTTCAATTTTGGATTTATCTAAGCGACTTATCGAGGTTTCTCACAGTAAAGGATGGTCCTAAGTTAATCAGAGGCCTATTACAAGGAAGTAGTTGTTCTTCCGGTAAATTTCAGCAATTGGAAGATGTTGTTTTCTCTCGAAGATTGTTGATGGAGAACCCAAAATTAAATTCCTCCACCGGAGGATCTCACTATACCTCGGTTCTTTCTTTGAAGATGAAGATGAAGATGTAGAAAAGCTATTTGAAGATGATTCATGGTTGCCCAATAATTCTTATACCCAAAGTTCTGATTCATGTTCTCTCACAAATTCAGAATCATATTTGACACCCATCCATATTTCACATGACATTGGAGATGAGGAATCAGTCAGTAATATGCCCCAAGATGTGGTTTTCATTGAAGATGAAGAAATTGACGCGCCTGGATTTACCAACTTCTCACAGCAACCAGTAATGCCTAAGAAGTTAATTCGAGAACGCAAAAGGTCGGGATTTCCGCCATCGATGTTACGAAAATTCTGGTCCGAGATTGACAAGGGTAAAGGGTAGACAAAATTCTCAATGAGTATCAAATTCATTTCTTTCAATGTGAGGGGTCTCCGTTCAGTCTCGTAGATCGTGGTTAAAAATCTTATAAATTCGTCTAAAGCTTCTATTATACTTTTGCAAGAAACTATGCAAAAGTGCTCAAAGAAGGATGTTCTTCAAATTTGTGGTTCAAGAATTTTGGTTGGGTTGCTCAAAATTCAATAGGTAGATCGGAGGAATGTTAATTCTTTGGGATATGGATTTATTCAAGTGGTGTCTGCTTTTGAAGGTAACTACTCAGCATCATTGAAGGTTTTCAAACCGATAACTTTCCATCTTGTCTCACCAATGTTTTTTTTTTAACCATTACAATTTAATGGATGATTTGTAGGAAAAACTATCGCTATTGGGGATGTGGCCATCGTGATCTTGGGGTTTTAGGAGGAGATTTTAATGTGGTCGGATGTATGGATGAAAAGTTATTTGCAAGAGAAATTCAAAGAGCATGCTTGATTTCAATGAGTTCATTAACTACCATGAGCTGATTGATTTTCCACTTAAAGGAGCGATATTTACTTGGACAAATGGAGCGGAAAAATCCCATTCTTTGTAGACTTGAATGGGTTTCTAGTTACATTAGATTGAGCAGATGTAATTTCAATGATTACTCAAATCGCACTATCTAGACCCATTTGATCATTTACCACTTCTTCTTGAATCATCGATGCTTCTTGGGGTCCTCCTCCTTTCGAGGTTTGAAGCTGATGCTGGTTCCTTGAATAAGATTTATTGACAAAGTTAAAGAATGGTGGAGCACTCTCTTTCTCGGTACTCCTAGCTCTACTCTTTGGTTTAAACTAGAAGAACTTAAAAATATTATGAAGGGAACAAAGAAGAGCTAGGGAAATTTAATCTGAAAAACAAAACCATGAATTGATAACGTGATAGAATTGAGGAGAGTCGTGAGAACTACAAGGATCAGAAGAATTCTGTCGTTGGTTGAATTATAAAGTCATGATAGAAAGGTCTATAAAACAAATTTAGAGCGCAATGTATTAGCGAGAGATAGAAACATTATCTCTTTCTTCGAAGGCTATGCCTCATGAAGAAGATTGAAACGTGACAAACATTTACGCTGATGAGTTAACTGGTGACAGATCCAACAAACATGGCTGATCATTACTATTTTGAGCATCTTTTTCAGGAAGACTTGGTTAACAGACCTCCTGTCGAAGATCTGGATTTCAATTGTATTTATGAAGAGGAAGCTATTGCTGTTGAAAGAGATATTTCCGAAGAGGAAGTTGTTGAAGCCTTAAACGAACTTGAAGCAATCAAAGCCCCTGGTCCTGACGGTTATCCCATAATTTTCTTCAAGAAGTGCTGGTCTTTTATCAAAGAAGACGTCATGAGCACCATTGCTGAATTTAACAGCAAAGGTAAAATCAACCCCTACACAATGCTACTTTCATTTCTTTAGTACCTAAGAAAAATCATGTGGAGAGTGTTTTGGACCTAAGACCCATCAGTTTGCTCACCAGCATTTACAAAATAATTTCCAAGGTTCTTGCTACCAGACTACGCACTTTGATTCCCAAGCTAATCTCAGATACTCAATTTGCTTATGTCGAGGGTAGGCAGATACATGACAGCATCCTGATCGCCAACGAATTAGTGGATTCAAAGATTAAGGATAATTCTCCTGGGATTATATGCAAAATTGACTTGGAGAAGGCATTTGATAGGATCAATTGGTCTTATTTGCAAGACATTTTAAAGAAAATGGGTTTCAAAGATAGGTGGTGTAAATGGGTCAATTTCTGTATTTCTTCTGCTACTTTTTCAATTCTTATCAATGGTTCTCCTTTCGGTTCCTTTGGTTGTTCAAGAGGTGTTCGTCAAGGTGATCCGCTCTCGCCACTTCTTTTTAATATTGCAATGGATGGACTTTCCAGATTTTTGGACAAAGCCTCTCGTAATGGTCTTATCTCTGGTTTTTCTGTAAAGGATGGTGGTAAGAAACTTTCACATCTTCACTATGCAGACGATACTATTATGTTTCTCAAGTATGACTGGGAGGAATTACATTTCATCTTCAGTGCATTAAAATGTTTCGAGTTATCTTCTGGGCTAAGAGTTAATAATGCAAAAACCAGATTGGTTGGTATTGGTGATACTCCATTGCTTGATTCTTGGGCTGGCCAGCTAGGTTGTTTAACTGATAAACTACCTATCATGTATCTTGGGTTACCTCTTGGCGCTAAATCTAACTCAAAGGCACTATGGGATCCTGTTATTGAAAAGTTTGATTGCAATTTGGCTACATGGAGCAAAGTACATCTCACTAAGGGAGGTAAAATTACACTCATCAAACATGTTCTTACTAGTCTTCCGTTATATTATTTTAGTACATTCAAGGCGCCAGTCTCAATTATTAATCTTCTCGAGAAGAAAATCAGAGATTTCCTTTGGGATAACGGTGAAGAGAAAAAGAAACATCTTGTAAATGGAACATTTGTTTGTACTCCAATTGAGAGAGGAGGTCTGGGAGTCAAGAATCTTCAACAATTCAACTTGGAAATGATTTCCAAATGGTGTTGGCGTTACGGCTTGGAGAAAGAATCGTTGTGGTATTCCATTATCACTGAAAAATATGGGTTATCTTCCTCGCACTGGGTTCCTGATAAAATTAAAGGCTCATATGGCACATCATGTTGGAAAGGGATAACAAAGTATGCGGATAAGGTAACTCAATACTCTTCTTTAGTTGTTCAAAATGGAAACTTCGTATCTTTCTGGTCTGATTTATGGGTTGGAAATCATACTCTTAAATTTTTATTTCCATCATTATATAAACTCAGTAGAAATAAAAATGGATCTCTTTCATCCCATATTGTCACTGCTGAGAATACAAAAAGTTGGAATTTACATCTAAGAAGAGCTCTTTCGGATGAAGAGGCAGTACATCTAGCATCTTTATTAGATATCATTGGTCCGGAGCCTCCCCCTCTTTGTGATTCAGATGATAGAAGAAGATGGTCTCTTTCCCCTACCGGCATTTTCTCAACGGGTTCTCTATATGCTGCTTTACACCAAGGTAATAGCTTCCCGCTCTTCCCCTATAGAACTATCTGGAATAACAAGGTTCCACACAAAATAAATTTCTTCCTATGGATTGCTGCCCATGATAGGATTATTACCATTGATAAGTTTGTAGACTGGGGTTACCATCATGTCAATAAATGCATACTTTGTAACTGTGCCGAGGAAAATATAAAGCATTTGTTTTTCGAATGTTCTTTCGCAAGAAGTATTTGGTCTTACATCCTTTCATCTCACGGAATTTATGGTGTTTGGCCTTCCACCATCCTTAATTTGTTGCAAGTGTGGCATACACTCAAGGATCCTGCTGATGACAAACTAGTTTGGTCACTGATTCCGGGTGCTGTTTTGTGGAGTATATGGACTGAGAGGAACCTGAGAACTTTTGAAGAGAAGGTCACAAATGTTGATTTAGTTGGGCAGAATACTAGAGCTTTGTTACTCTCCTGGGCATCTATTTTCACAAATAGTTTGAATGGGAATTCCAGTAGTGTTCTATATAACTGGGATCTGGTGTTTTTGTAACTCTCTATACCTTTTGTACCTGTTTGTTCTCTCTTACTCCTTGTAAGAGTTATCTTGTATATTCTTCTTTCTCTAATAAATTCTTCTTTATCAAAAAAAATGGAATAAGAACGTAAGATTCTTATTATTAACTATAGAAGATATTTTCCTTTGGATGCACGAAATTCTTACTCTAATGGCCTGCAACCGTTCATGCGTTCTAAGGAGTGGGTCCAAAGCAACTTACGCGACCTTTTCTGTTCCACACTATGTGATGATGGCATGTGCTGTACTAAAAATCACATCACACGAAAATTAAATTATTATCAACATATGCATGCAAGAGTAAACTCACACTTATATGGACTGGACAATTTTATTTTGTTCCTATCTCCTTGTAAATGAATATTTCCTCCCCTGGCTACGATGGGAGTGGTACCAGGCTATGATTATGGGTACTATCAAGTCTTCAACTTGGACATTTAGGACAATTATATTTTGTTGTATCTTATATCTACTTTTTCATGATTTTTTTTTTTTTTTTGAAACATTAGTGAGTATATGTGTAATTAGAAAAGGATTACATGAGGATAAGTTATTCATATATAGTCATTTATTACAATTTCAATTAAAAAAATAGGTATTATACACGATCGCAGATTATTGGTGAGAAGGTTCCTTGTTGGCCCTCCTAGAGGTGTAAATTGGGTTGTGCCAACACGAGCACATCCCAACACAGCACGCTAAAATTTGAGCACAAATTTACCAAAGACGTGACTTAGCTCAAAGACGTGACAAAGACGTTAGTTAAACGGGACGTGCTGGGTTTGACTAATTGGCACAGTAGCACAACACAGCACGCGGCACGGATAAGCACGTGGCCCATCCCAGCCCAGCACGTTAAGAGGCCACGTCATAACATGTACAAATACACCATATAACAAGCATAATACATCACATTTTTTGTATATTTCACAAAAGAGTCACTATTCTAGCTAGTTTTTTACATTTTATGTTGGCTTATTTATAACAACACATATAATACCTTAATATTTGGAAATATATTTCAATATCGTTGTTATAATGTCGTCACCTATATTAACTAGAACATCAATTTACATGACAATAATCCAATTTTATATTTAATATGCTATTTCTTTTTATTGAATAAACTTGTTAATTTAATTTGAAATAATTTCAAATGATATGTTGTCTAATTAAATTCTTGTGATAATGTCCGACTTAATGTATACATTAAGTGATTTCAAATTATTTATAGCACGTGTGCCAGCACGGCACGTTTATTCGTGTGTTGTGCCCGTGGGCTGTGTTGTGCCTAGCTTTTGACTAGTAAAGCACAGCATGCTTAAATCGTTGGCACAGCACATGGTACGTGAAGCACGCGACTTCGTGTGCCGGGCTGTGCCGGGCCGGCACGTTTTACACCTCTAGGCCCTCCGTTATTGTTATTGATTGGTTTTCCTGTATATATGGTGGTCACTGTGGGATTGCCCTAATCAAATGGTACTTGGCAGTTCCCAAGGTGGTTTCTTGTTCTTGGATTTATGCGCAGGAGATTTACACGACTGCGAAAGGCAGATTAAGTATACTTACCGCGTCAACAACCGTTGAGGGTGTCATCGTTATCATAATAACAAGGAAGGAAACAGTAGATGAAATACTGCTATTCCATCTAAATGAGCAACTTGATACGGTCTTACTAACGAAAGTGAATATAGATGACTGAATTGGTACGACACTTGTATTGTGTCCATAACAATGCAAGCCCTATTTATGGAACTAGTATTGAGCTAGGTTCATTTGGATTTTAAAATAAGAGCTGACAGTTGACTGACAGTTCATATTAAAAATATCTACTACTTAACCATAGGGGACGGCCTAGTGGTTTGACACTCACCTGAGCACAAACTAGATGTCGATCAAGAGTTTTATTATTTCTAATGCATGGTCACTCTTAGGATAAATACATTAACCTGGTCAGGTAAGAATCAGGAGCCCCATGGTTTTAACCTTTCCTAGGATTTAGTCACGGTAGTCTAAATACCCTAGCCAGACAAAATAATTAAACATCTACTACTTTAAATAAATGCAACAACTGTACTTGGTTGCTGCATTCTAGCTAACGTCTGGGGTCTAAAGCAATAAAGTAGTGACCTGCCCCCTTCACTTCTTGTCTGAAGACAGATACTAAAAATCTAAAATTACATCACAAAAAAAAATATTTTAACTATCTTCACATGCAAGCTAGTAAACTCACGGACTCACAGTATATGCATGGATTGGACATTTTGGACGTACAATTGTAATTTGATTCTATCAACTAATAATCACCGCTTAATTGGGCCCCGGAAAATAATTAGGGAACTCATCCGATTTATACCCATACCAAATATTATACCGGGCTTCCAAATGATGGTAAAAATACCATTGTACCCTTCTCTAATACCTAGCCCTAAAATCCTAATTACAGTTAATAGAGGTCTACATTTTCTTTTCAATCAAAATTCTTCTTATTCTTCTTCCCTTTCGCTCCCCTCTCTCTGGTCATCCATCTTCTCCATTAACGACTGGAGAATATTTTTTCTTCAACCGATTCATCGCGTAATCGTCGATTAACTTTAATCGACGATTATCTTCTTCTACAAACATGGCTCCTATAAAGCAGACCGTTAGAAAACTAGGAATCTATGGGTGGAGGCTAGACTTAATTTTCTTCTTTTGAGGAGTACTCGCTCTAGGTTCAACCAAGATTTCTCTTGAATACTCAACTTAAATCGTTATAACTTTGATAACAATAAAAAGTGGTAAAAGTTACCAAAATATACTGGAAAAATTCTAATTTGATGAGGCATGGATGTACAGAGAATTCTAAGAGAAAAATCCTGACACTGGGTTAGAAGACCATGCTTGATTAAAACGTAAACTTCAACTAAAGACTTAAAAAGTGAAACATTTTATGGCATTTTATTGCTATGTATTGGGAATAATGATAAGATAGTTTTTTTTTTCCTTTCGGAGCAGGAGGATCCCTGGTCACAACACACAATGTGGAATTTCTAATATCAAAGACTTAATGAAAAACACACCTCAATCTTAAGTCAAGAATAAATCTCTTTGTTGATGTAAATATTCTCATAGATGAACATCCTACTTATAGAGATAAACAAACTTGACTCTCAAGCAAAAGACTTTCCTAACAAGATCAAACTCTAAAACTTCTAGAAAATTTCTAAACTCTATACGTAACCAAACTCTAATACTGGGAAACGTGCTTCTCAAGTTTACTTATTCTGCATGTTAAACATCCGTATCAATGTATACTAGTTGCTTCCACAATATCGCTATGTTACAGCAATGGAAAAAAAATAAGGTAAAGACTTTTAATCTCATCAATTTCAGTGTAAACAAATTTCAGTTTATGTTATTAATTTAAATGATTCCGTTTACCATGTCTTTTGCATTAATCTTTTGTATTTTCTGTTGCATACTAGCAAGGAAACATTAAAGATGAAGGTCATCAAGAAGTTTGCGATAAAGGTAAAGACTTTTCATCTCAATTTCAGTGTAACAAACTACTTTACCTCATCATTTTAACTAAGCTATAGTGCTTGCAGATGAAAAACAAGCAGAACACTCAACAATCTCCAACTGATAAAGAATCTCCATCTGAAAGTGCTTCACTCACTTCAAAGTTGCAATCCCCGACAAAAACCCAGTCCACAGAACCATCTCTTTCACCTGAAAGTATGTGATCATCACCAGGGAACAAGAAGTTAGCAGAAGATAATGCTAAACCATCTCCAAATACGACGCAATTAAGGCGAACACCAATGAATACAAAAGATATCAGAACTAAGTGTTGCAGTTTCTCTAACTAAATATGCAACAACCACTCCAAAGCGTCGTCGACAACCTGAAAGTGCTAAACTGTCGTCACCAACTACAAAGAGAAAAGCTACTAGGAAGAAGAATGCGCAATCTGAAAGTGCCCTACATTCACAGTCAATAACTACAAAGTCTCAATATAAAAGCTCTAAAGGAGATGCTAGAGATTATGGAGTGCGGCAAAAGAATGTAAAGTGGAAACTTGACACAAGAAACACATGCCCATGTATGAATGTTCAACTTAGGGATCCAAACGACACTCTTGCATATTTACAAGATGAAGAGGAAGAGGAAAATTTACGTACACGTAAAGCTATGGAAGAGGATAAATCTAATCATGTGGAGCCTGATGTGGAAGAAGAGAATGATAATGGTAATGGTAATGAGCCTGGATTGGAGAATGGTAACAGTTTTGATAATGAGGAAGGTGAAGAAGCGAAGAAAGGAAAGTATTTTCCACGTGGCCCAACCCAGATGCATGCATTGAAGTTATATTATGTTGATCCGAAGAGCACAGTTCCCTTAAACACTAATGAAAAGCCGATTGGTGATCCTTCTATGCAACTGTCCAGTGTGCTAGGGGTGCTTGTTCGGAAACTTCCGTTAACTTTTAGGGATTGGAGACTTGTCCCTCATCAAGCCAAAGAAAAAATATGGAAGATAGTCATGGTACGGTAATTCGTAACTCGTAACTCTTTTCGTTAGTCAATAGTGTATTCTAATTTAAATTATTTACTTTTATTTGTAGAAAAGATTCATTGTGCCTGAGTATTACAAAGACTACTGTTTCAGCAAAATGGGAACTTATCTTAGAGAAGCTAGGTCAAGGAAAACTAGTTTGGTACTCAACGCTTTAGATTAGCTCCAAGGGGAAGAAAGAGATAAATGGCTGGACAAGCTAATACCCAAGACCATGACTGTTAGGGAGTGGGAAGATTTTGTGAAACATGTAAACTCTTCTGAATTCAGAGTAAGTGTTTCTATTTTAATGAATGACTATATATTTATATTAAAAACTTTGAAGTCTATCGAATGATTTCTCTATTTCTCTTTTCAGGTCAAAAGACTAAAAATGCAAGAAGTTCGTTCGAAATAAACCACCCCACATACCATCAGTCGAAAAGGTTACGCGCGATTGGAGGTGGATTCGGTATGTTCTACTAAACTTTTGTAGTATTGTGTACAACATGTATTACTTCATCTCCGACTTTAATCCATGTTATTATTATGTCTTCTTCTTGGTAAACCAATAAGCTTTATAGTAAATGTTTATGCCATATATATGAGTACTTATATATTAAGTAGTTTTGGTCATGTTAGTGGTTTATTCATGAAATATCAAGAAGTTCTCTACAAGGTTATATCTTATAAATATTATGAGTTTCTTCTTAGCATGTATCATGACTTTAATACCATGTTGTTATGCTATTCTTAATGATTGTCATGTATTGATACATTTATTTGGTAGCAAAATGACCAAGACACAACCAAAGAGATTGATAGAGCCGATTTATGGAAAATTGGTCATAAATAACGCAAAGGAAAGAAACCACATCCTGGTATTGTAGAAGCTTTTGTAAGAAATCTTCTCCTCTTCCTTTGTTTGGTTTATATGTGTGCTCAAAAAATGCGAAAATATCTGATATTTTACACACTTATACAGGAAACACTTGAAAAAGCTCAAGTGGAGCATGGTGTTGATTGTGGATCATTCGTGACAGATGATATTCTTGCAAAGGCCTTTGGAGAGGACAAGAAAAATAAAGGGAGACCTAAAGGAATTGGTTTTGGAGCGACAGGTAAAAAGGTTGTTGCCCAGTCCCACTATAAGATGATGATTAAATAGTGTCAGGAATCTTGTAGAGCAATGAATGATCAACTTGTGCGGTTATAGGTAAGAATTTAACTTGTCGTCTATTAGGTCTTATTTCCTTGATGAATTCAAACTTGATTATGCCCCTCATACTGCCGATCTGGTCTTAATATAGGGAATGAGTTTAGAATATGTCTGCAATGGAGTCTCACCCTCTCACAGGTCAAGTCCAAAAGCTAGCAACAACCAGGAGGCTAGTACTAGCAGGATTGTTCACTGCAATGAAAGAGACTCAACTCATGCCACTCCAAGTCCTGTCAGGAGATCAAATGAAGTCCAAGTGCCGAGAGATTCCAAGCTTGCAAGATGTTTAGCTGGTACAAGGAGGGCGAAGTGGTTGCTGAGGCGGAAATTGGTGAAACAAATCCACAGATGCTGATACATGGGTTGCCAATAGGTCTTGGAGCCTGCACTGTGTGTGTGATGAATACTTATGTCTATAGGCCGACTTCAGAAATCAAGTATGTTGGTGAAGCTGTTTCAAATTTTATCACATGGCCCAAGGATCGAATATCCTACAAGTAAACTTCTTAATCTTCTTTGATCTTTTTGGAGTGTTTAAGAGACTTAACTTTTCATAACAAACATCTACATCACTGCCACTTTTTATTTTTTTGTATGTTTTGTGTATTACATTGGTATGTGAATGCTGCTATGCTGGTTGTGATTTAATTTGAATGAATCTTTCAGCTTCAGCTTCAGCTTCAGAACCAGTATATGTTTTATTTTTGAAAGTTTAATTTGGTTGTTTCTTCACATTTCACAACATAAACAAAGTGCCAAAAGTGAAACATATGGTCTTATTCACAAGTTCTAGACAGTTGTGTTAGATATTTCCACTAAATATCCCAGATATTGTGAAACAAAGTCTTATTAATAAACTGGGGTTCTAAAATTCTAGTAACAGTGGTGTTAAAAATTTATGCTACATACAACTATGGTTGTCACAGTCGTATTCACAATACTGATAATAGTTGTGTTAAAAATTGATACTACACATAGCATATTATTCAAGATAGTTCTATAATGCCAACAAGTGTACTGATTGTAATATTCCCAATACCCAAATAAGTGTTGTGTTAAAAATTTCTACTACACAAGGCACTGATTGTAAAAGCAAATCTTGCAACAAAATTAGGAGTTGTTCAGAAAAGTTCTACAACTCTAGTAGGTGTAGTGACAGTGTTATTCACAATCCAAATAATTGTTGTCTTCCACTTTTCAACTACACAAACCAGATATTGTGAAATAGTGTCTTTACAACATAATTGTATGTTACCCAAGATACTTCGACAACTCATAATACTAATAAGTGTCGTGCAAATCTTATTCATAATACTAATAAGTGTTGATACATATATTTCCAAGATACACAACCTATATTGTTCAAGATAGTCCTACAACTCCAGCAAGAGTTGTGTTAGGCTTTCAAAATCATTTTGAAAAATATTCACAACCATGGAAAAATATTGTCGAAACAGGAATCACATCACCGTTTACAACTTTTAGCCAAACAATGTGGAAACGCTTGTACTTTCCCCCCCCCCCCACCATGTATGAAATGGAGTTGTCGTAGGGGTACTACAACTCTAATCTGTAGCCATCAATGATGATTTTTCCCGTAGTGTTACTTCATCACCCTTTTTCGGTCACCAGCAGGATTCACCGGAGGTTTGTACTGAGTAAGTTTGAGGCAGCAGATTTACATACTAAAATAAGCAGAGGAATACTAAAATTAGACAAAATATCAAGAACACCAGCAGTAGCAGCAACAACAAAAACAATAAAAACACAAATACCCAGTAAATTTCTAAAAACTTAAACATAATAAAGATACTTACGGGAAGATGATTCAGTAAAGAATGGATTTTTGATTGATTCGACATAATGATAAATCTTTTTCTCAAAACATGACATGCTTTTATGAAAACAGGTTCTTTCGAAACAAAGAAGAAGAAGAAGCATGCTGAAAGTAAAAATCTATGAATCTCTCTCTCTTCAAAGGTATTTAGAAGCATTAATGTGTTAATCGAGAAATGATGAGTTAATGCATGTGGAGATAATCAAACGGAAAAATCGGAGAGACGTCGGGTAAAAGAAAGTGAAAATCCACATATGCGAGAAGAGGCAAAATGTAGGGGAGAAATATCTCACAAGACAAATCTACAACTTTACTCTAATCAATATAACCTTAAGTACGAAGATACAACAATTATAAGGAAATATGTGATAGAAGTGATTCGTGAAATAGAGAAAAGAGACCAAACGACGTAAATACAATGCGATTATCATCTCAATAGAAGAAGCATGAAAAATCGAGTAACAACGCTGACAAATAGAGACAACTTTCAAATCTGTGAATAAGACAAAATCTCTAATGTAAATCCAATCAACTCGAGATCTCAGACATGTGAATCATAGTTGTCTTTCATTGTTATATTTTCCTATATAAAGGCTCAAAAATGAGAGATAGTTTGAGAAAAGGGCTAAGAAATTTTTCAAGAGATAAAAGAAAGAAACCGATGAACTTAACTTTCATCTCTTATTTCTCCATTATTGTATACAAACTAGTCTTTTAATGGTTATAAGAACATCACACAATCAATATAAAGCATCGGAGAAGATCATACTAGTGTCAAAGTGGTGAATAATATCATTAATGTTTGCTTGATTCATATGACTTAAGATTTGTGTTATTATCGTTACATCGTGTAGTTGTGGGATTTTCATAACTCACTTTAGCAACGTGGATGATCTAATTCCCCTAGCTAAGTACAAGCTGCTGGGCCTTTTTGAATGTGCTTGAGTTGGTTATCTAAACAGCTTTACATAGAATGATGTTTGTCTTATCTTTTGGTGGAAACTTGTATTTCAAGATAGTTTTTCTTTGTTGTTCATATCTTTTCAAGGCCTCACTAGGACTCCGTTAAAACTTTTTCAGTTCTTAATCACAGAGGTTGGTTGTGCTGTACGGTTTGACTTCCAAAAGGTAACCAATTGGCATTTGTACTAGGTATAATTGCAGGAAATCCCACAACTACACCTTGTTAAGATCACACAAAATACTTAATCCAATTTCAAGAATTAATATTCAAACTTTTATTAGAATTCCAAAGATCTTACAAGGAAAATCGAGTTCAAGGAAATTGGAATAACTCCCTCGACTTTCTCTCCCATATTCGCTCTTTAAATCTTATAAAAAAGATCTTTCCCTCTCAAATATGGCAACTCTATATAAGGATATTACATAGTGGATGACATCTAAACTCTCATTTATTTTCGGATCGGCTTTGCAAGTGAATTCTTCGCGAGTGTATAGGGTTTTCTTCGCAAGGCTTCTTAAATCTCACAAAGATCTTCACACTTTCCTCATGAGTATGTTGACGTCATATGTTACATCATACTTCTCTTAGTCTGCAGATCTTCGTAAATTCTAGTTAGTTATAATTTCGTCGGTATCTAGTTGTTGCGATATTCTTCTCCTATCTTGCATCTTCTCATATCTTCTTCCATAAGAAGAGAATGATATGAAAATTTTTACTTTAAAATGCCATAAGCGCTCATCTTTCCACATTTATCCTATGGCATGATTCTCAGATTTTATGTAGAATCAATTACACGCCTTTCCCTCCATTTAATTTCTTGACATCGCCCTATTTAACCGCTATTTCTAATCGGGCCACGTCTACTTGGTATTAATAAGTTTAGCTTCGAGAATTTCTTCTCTATATATACCTTCATTCTTTCATTTTTCCTCTTTACTTTCTCTTACTTTCTTTCTATCTCCTTCAGAATTTTACTTGTTCTTCCGCAAATTTCGCTTCGCTATCGTATTTTTTCTTATTTCTTCTTTTAATATTCACTTCTTAATTCCCATACTAAAAAATGCCTCCAAGTGGTCGTAGATATGAAAATAACTTTGAAGATCTTCAAAAATATTTTAAAAACAAAGGTTTTTCATTATCCACTATCCCTAATCGAGCTCCAAATCCATTCTTTCTCCAAAACTATTTTTCGATCGTCCTTATAATGATAGAAAAGTCATAATTTCGCTTGGACAGCTTCTCGCTGGTCTCCCCATTCCTCTTTACAATCTTGATCTTCCTCTTTTCTACGAGATCCTTTCTCATTCGAAATTTTCGCCAGCCATCTATCACTTGAGTGGAGATTATATTCGTTTAATGCTAAAATTCTCCTATCGTGGTTCAGGTTTGGGATCTCTTTATCCTCCCAAAGCTAAAGATCCCAAATTTGCTGAGATTGCGATCATTCCTGAGAAATATACCGCAGAAAACTTCTTTGAAAATTATAAAGTTATCACCATGAAGAAGGAAAATACTCGCTGGGAGTTCGTCTGAAGAAGAATGAAAATATTTCGAACGACAAAATACTCATCCAATACATTGATTGGCACTCTGGTAAGAATTTTACTTCACGCCAGTCTAAAGGTGATAAATGGTGCATCTTTCAATTGATTCTGAAGGGGTCTTATATCGTTGGTTCTCATGTTTACCTGAGAATCTCGCTGCATATCGACCATGGGTATTCAATTGGCCCGAAAAAAACACTGAAGTATGTTCCTAAATATCTCTCAGTTTATAGTTCTCCATATATCCCTACTCCTTTCTTTTCTAATCTTGCGAAATTTTTAGATTGAGAAGTTGAGAAATAGCAATATGAAGACTAAGAAGGCGAGCGTCTTAGCAGCATTACGTTCGATCACAGATAAAGTAAGAAACATTCTTCTCTTTGTATTTAACAATATTGTTGCCTCTAATTTTTACCTTCATATGTGTGTGATGGTTGATAGTGAAGAAGCAGGAGAAGAAGAAGAATCTAAAGAGCCTGTCAAAGTTGCGAAGACTAAAGGTACTCTTCACAAGGAGAAATCAAATGCCCCATCTTTAAAGAAAAGAAAAGTTCGCTCACCCTCTCCTTTAAAATCCAATCCAAATGAAAGCACTGATGACGATGCTTACTTCGCAAAGGAAAGAGCTCCTGCTGAATCTTCCATGGCACAGCTGTCTAGCATCTTTTTTGACTCTGTGCAAGTAATTGGTGATGTTCCTTTAACTAACACTTGCAAAGACATTGCGAATATTTATGATACCACCTTGTTAGATGGTAATGAGTCTCTTTGCAGAGTTTATAGATCAGTAACTCCAAGTTTTTTAAACTCGCTTAACATATTGGTGAACTCTTATACCTATACTTCTCTTTTTAATTTCAATTCAAAATTATAGTTTTTTTTGACATTCATTGTATTTTTCGGAGGCTGGAAAAGCTTCTTATGCAGTTACTTCTGACTTAGTAAGGAGGTGTAAACATTTCGAGAAGAAAAACCTTCAGTTAGAGTGAAGAATTGGAAGTTGAAGCTACCGGCCTTTGCGAAAAGAATCATCAGTTGGAAGTTGAAAATTTCACCCATAAAAATAAAATATCCAGTCTTCAGAATGCCAATAACCAACTCTACGGTATGAAACTTTTCCTCTCTTCCTTTATTCGTTTTTCCTTCTATCTTCCCTTATCTGATTTATCATTTTTACACACGTTTATGGTTTTCTGATAAAGCTACAACCCTTTGTTATTTTTCCAACTCTATGGACGATGATACCCTTCTTGAGCATCTTAACAATTCTTTAAATAGCTTTACGAACGACAAAATACAATCTCTTTCTTTAAATGAACTCAAATCTAGACTCCGCCTTTTAGAGATTGACCATAGGTCCAGCTTGAGCTCAGCCAACCAATTTAAATGCCTCTTCCTTAACTCTAAAGATGAAATTAATAATCAGAGAATCAAAATTAATACCCTCATAGATGATAAAGATCGCATCGCTCATCAAGGTGCCCAAGCTTTAGAAAAATTTCATAAAACTCTTATTGGAACCCAACTTGAGTGAGATGAAGCTAATAGCTAAAATGCCATTCTTATCGAAATAGAGAACCAAGTTCTTTCTCGTCTTCTTATAAATAATGATGATGAATTTTCTTGGGATGCGAAAGTCTTAGATGATGCCAGAAACAACTTAAGTGTAAATGTTAGCCTTCAAGTTGATCACTCTGCCTTGGTTAGAGATATGATTTCTGACAGAGAAGGTTGTTAATTTGGCTTCCTTGCGAATTGTTCATTTTCTATTAACTTAAATTGAGTTGTTAACTTGTTGTTATATTCTCGCAGAGTATGAGAGGGAATTTCGCAAGAAGATTGAAGATCTAGAGTCCAAGAATAAAGAACTTGAATCTACAAAAGCACAGTTAACAGTAAACTTCTCAGCTCGCGATGATAAATGTCGCAGGATCAAGAATCAGTTGAAGTTGATTATTGTTAATTTCGAGAATGATGTTCGTCGATTTTGCAATCGGACTATTGAGAGCGTCTGTGATGATAACAATATCCCTCTCTCTAAATATCCTTGGCTCTTAGAAGAAATTCCATAGAATGCATCTCCTCTCACTATTTTAGATAGTGATGAAAGTGAAGAAGAAAATGAGGAAGAAGAAGAAAATGAAGAAGAAGAAATTAATGAAGAAGAGGAAGAACCATGCGAGAAATAGTTCCTTTCCCCCCTTTGTAATACTTGTATATCTGTTCTTTTACGTTTTGATCTTTGTAAATCCATCGTTGCGAACTTCTTTAATTTCCAAATTCTCTCAATATGAGCCCTACCTTTTTTGTCTTACCTGCATGTGTTAGTAAAGCAATTCTTTTTCGCAGTATTATATAATTGATCAATCATTTATATATAAATCTTACTTCATGCGTAAATATGTCATATGGTGGTAAATAACACATTCTTAAGTTTGTTATTTGCATTCCCATACTTGCCTCTGTTATTTGCCTCCAAATAAAATGTTAAGCTTGTTATCTCTTGGTAATTATATACTTATTTTTGCGATATCGTGTTACATGTTTCTACGTCAATCTCGCAGTGATGTTTGCGTTAACCTGCGAACATTTCCCAAAATTCTCAATATGATTCTCAGTATTATTCTCTTATGTGGTTTTATTCTGCCTTCCTAAGAAAATGTCTTATTTTGCCACTGTTTCTCATTGTGATAAAATCGCAGGCCGTCCTTACACTTTCATGTAATGACCCCTTGATCTTGTCTTATCATTTCTCTTAATATTATTGCCTATGCAGGATATTTTTCATGCAACAATATGACAGGCCTAAATATTCTTGCGAATATAAAGCCCCATGACATTGTCGTCTTGCGACGAAAACGCAGGACGTCCTTACACTTTTGTGTATTGACCCATTGATCTCGTCTTATCTGTCTCTAGTATTTTTGCCTCTTCAGGATTGTTGCACAAATATGACAAGTCTTAATACTCCCGTGAGTAAAAATCCTCATGACATTTGCGTATTTGACACTTATCATCTCCCTAATGGAGGGTGCCATCCTTATCATCCCCCTGGTTTCCCCTTCAAGGAGATGTACCTCTACCATACAAGGTTGGCTCCCCCCATCCGGTCTTAAAAACAACCAGTTTTTTTCGCAGCCACTTATCCCTTTGCCTATATGGATCATGGTTATGAGACTGTACCCTAAGTGGGGTTTTCTTCGGATCGAGTGCATCATAGGCAAGACTTTTCAAGAGTGGTAAAGAAACTCCAATGCTCCCCGCACTCTTGACTCAACCGTGTACCTCGGCACCTTGACCTAGTTCTGCACTCCTTAGAAGAGATCCTTAGTCGTCCAACCAAAATCATAAGTTTAAGTTGAAAATCTAAGGCATCTCTCCTGGATGTGCTTTATTGACCCCAAATCTCCATGACCCAGGTTCCAGGGGAGGTGTAACCTTTCCCTGAGCCATGTTATAGGTTCCCCCTTCTATGACGCACTTTAGGTCTTACATTTTCCTCTTGCGAAATTTTATTCGCGAACTAGGGTGTACGCCATAGTAGGATTGCCTCTGTCTTTGTGTTTCTTGCGAAATTATCGCATGTCTCTATTCTGTTTTTACAGATAAAATTTCTGTGATATTATCGCAAATATTTTCATTCTGTTTTAACAAATATAATCTCTGTGAAATCATCGCACATTTTCATTCTGTTTCTGCAATTTTCTTAATTTTCGTTAATCAATAAAATATATTCTCCACATTCATTGTTACAAAATTTCTCATTTTCTGTTGCTTCTCACTTTCATCAATTTCATCCTCATTTCACATTTTAAGTTTTTTATCTTTGTTACCTTGCATTTGTGCCTCTTTAAGTCTCGCACACTATTGATGATTACGCTTCGCAGATTATTTTCTTCTTGCTCTGTGATGCTAATGCTTTCTCTCGCAACACTTCCATCTCCTCCACATTCTATTGCGTCCACCATCAGTCTATCACTTCTTTGTTTTTCTCTAATGTTTTGCTTCCAATTGTTGTTCTTAGCAACTCTTTCGCCATATTTCTCCACATAAATTTTCGGTGGACACCTTTTTTCCTTCAACCCACCCTTTATGATTCTAACAC
Source organism: Papaver bracteatum (assembly GCA_023529315.1). Taxonomy (NCBI): domain Eukaryota; kingdom Viridiplantae; phylum Streptophyta; class Magnoliopsida; order Ranunculales; family Papaveraceae; genus Papaver; species Papaver bracteatum. The sequence continues at coordinate 18,487 of JAJJWX010005266.1, read as the reverse complement.
CACTAGGATGAAGAAACTTGACGCATTGATGGAAGGTCAAGGTACTCCTAAGATTCCATGCAACCAAGGTCGACCGATTAAAGCGGCTCTTCACTACACCAAAACTGGATTTTGTCATAACAACCTGTCACAGTTTATTTTTCAATTACCAGATACACTTGTGATAAGTCCCTGCAACAGTTATAACCTTATTAAGTTTTGTATTCGTGATAATAATTAGAAATATTAAAAAAAATTATTAGTCACAATAATATTTGTTGACAATTTTTGGCGTAACAATCACAATTAGAATCCAAAGTGATGATTCCACCCAAATATTTCACTACATCTAAAACAACCCAAGATTATAACACTTTGAATTTTACTTGTCACTAATTTTTTCACATTTGTACAAACTAACAATTATATTTCATTTCTATAAAATCAAAATACATTTTTCTTTTTATAATTTTAATTTTCTTAATATTAATAGGAAAACGATAAAAAATAATCAAGACCAAGTCAACAAAACAAGTCAAACGCTAAAAATCGACCTCACCAAGCTTAAGGTTGAAATTTGACTTTGTCAAGTATTTGGCTTTTTCTTTTTAATTTTCTTAAGGCGGGTGAAAGTTGAAATTTGACTTCGATATCCTCGTGAATAAGTGCAATAAAAATTTCAAAAGATTGTGAAACTTACGGACTACCCTTATCGGAAATAAGTAAAGTAATACCGAATGTTAAAATGACCATATTACCCTTAATGGAAAAAATGCAACAAAATATTATGCAGACCGTAAAAAATAACTAGACTACCCTATCAAATAAGTAAAGTAAATATTATTAGACTATGAAAATAACCAATTACTCCCTTTAATGAAATTATTGGGTAACAAATATTATGGAAAATATGAAAATGACCGTGACTACCCTTATCGAAATAAGCAAAGTAACATACACCGTGAAAATAAATCCGCACCAATTACCTGAAATAAGTAAAGTAAATATTACATACCTGTGGAAATAACCATACAACCCTTTATAAGAAATAAGTAAAGTAAATATTACAACCGTGAAAATGAATTATTTTTACCTCACCTGAAATAAGTGCAATAAATATTATGGAGACTGTGAAATGACCAACTACCTCATTTGAAATAAGTAAACAAAATATTATACATTTTGAAAATGACCATATTACCCTTTATCGTTGGAAATGACCATATTACCCCTTACTAGAAATAAGTGCAATAAATATCATGGAGACTATGAAAATGACTATATTACAAGAAATAAGTGCAATAAATATCATGAAATGACCAAACTTATCAAAAAACAAGTAAAGTAAATATTACATACTATGAAATGATTATTTTACCCTTTTACCGAAATAAGCTTAATAAATATTCTCTCGAGACTATGAAAATAACCGTGACTACCCTTAATGCAAATAAGTAAAGCAAATATTATGTAATGTCAAAATGACCATATTACCTTTACTGGAAATAAATGCAATAAATATCATAGAGACTATGAGAATGAACAAACTACCCTTATAAAAAATAAGTAAAGCAAATATTATAGACTGAAAATGACCATATTACCCTTACTGGAAATAACTGCAATAATTATCATGGAGACTATGAAAATTACCAAACTACCCTTATCAAAAATAAGTAAGTAAATATTACATGCAATGAAAATGACCATTTTACCCTTATTGGAAACATATGCAATAAATATTTGGAGAGCCGCCTCTTCAATTTCAATGTCTGCACAACTTCTTGAATTCCACTTCGCTTCTTCATCATGTCTCAGAAGGACCTTCAATCGTCTGCCAACGATCTTTCAACATCGAAAGACCTTCAGTGAACCAAGGAACGTTGAATTCAAAGCCCACGACATGTCACGATGGAACTTCCACTTGAGATTACATCATCGAATCGTATGACCAATCACGTTGCACATCTCATCAATCGAAGACAAGGCTTCCTCCACACGCTTGACTAAACGACAATGACTATGATCATCTTAATGTAATAATATGACCGTGGGTTTTCCATATTTTGTACAACGCTGCGATGCTTAGCTGGCATCACAAATCTCTGATCAACATCGTTGATCTCGATAAGGAGCCGTGACGGAGGAACAAAGGTAGTCATCATGAATACATCGCATCTCCATAGGGATCCCTAACAACTATCGCTACTAAATGGTTCGGTAATATGAGCACCTCCGTTGTCGGAGTCACAACAACAACGCCGCCTTATCACTGCTTTCAAATCTACCAGATTGGCTGACACAGATGGAGACAAAGCCATGTCATCACCACCCTTCTCTGAGTTCATTAATCTGTTACTCTATGATATCACTTTTTAGACACACTTCAAAAAAAAAAAAAAGGGAGAAAGGAGAAGAGGAAGGGTAATGGAGAAGACTTCCACCGATCCGTTTTTTAGGACCGACTAGAAGAAATTCATCACCGCTATTGGAATAACTACTCCGCCATCTCCGGACTCCGAGCTGGCCCTTCGATTCCCTCCGTCATGGGTAGGCTCATCTTCGCTGATTTCTATCTCAAGAGGTGTTGTTTTCTGACTACGTGCAAGTTTAGCAAAGGCCTTCACACTCCTGAGACCCTGGGAAAGGCACAAGGATAGACACTCAAGAATGAGATGGAGACATATGTAATTTGACTAAAGTTAGGAAGAGAATTATACGACTCTCACATACGAGGAGCTAAAGTTGGGAGAGTTCCGGAACTCACTGAAAACCACCAAACGATTATTCTTAGATCTTCGCCCTCCTTCACTTGGGGATTTCCTATCCAGACCCGGACAGATTTACTTTTGGTTGGAAGAAGTATACCTCAACAACGGATGTTTTGATAAAATCTCGGCATGCTAAGGCCACCACGAGTGTTCTCCACTACGAATTTCATCATAAATTCCTGGATAACGAGAAATTCACTTTGCCAAAATGTGTTATACTTGGAGGTGGTTGACGGATTTCATTCCGAAAGAAATAAAGGGAGGCTTCTGCCCGGCGCGAGGACACTAACATCAAGAACGTCTGATAATGGATCCTCTGGGCCGCTAACCGATTTTAACGAGAGGGACTACCTTGGTCGAAACCCATATGCCGATTTGCTTTCTCAATATTATAAGAGATCGCCTGACACGATCCTCGAAAGAAAGACGGTATATAGTGATCGGTTGTCAGCCGAGCAAAAAATAAATTCACTTTCTTACTTAACTAAATAAATGTAGTATGCGATAAGAAAGAGTTCGTATCCACAGAGAGGCTTTTGTTGTTATGCAAATTTTCAGATTCTTAGTAACCAATGGGGGGTTTGATTTATCAAAGCAATAAAAATAAATTAAAAGCAATAAAGTATTAAAATAATCAATAAGGAGAAAATATTGGTCACGGATAGTTTCATTCACAAACATATATTTTCATCAATGACTAGAATTGAAATTTTAATCTCTCATTTACTAAAATAACCTAGGATACCTTGATCGCAAGTATATCCCGCTAATTCCCTGATTTCATCACAACCACATTAAAAGATGCATATGTGAATTCTTCCTAGAAAGCAACCTAAAGTGTAAAAGAACAACTATGTTTAACTCCCTAAAAGCAATAAGTTCTATGGAATAAGACTAATCAAGGCAATCAAAATGTGTAAAAGCACTAAATCGATTTAACCCAAGTTATGATTCATATGTGACTAGTGGGATATATTACTACAAGCACTACCCAAAATTATGCTACTTAGAATCGGGATAAACAACTTTTCGTATTGAAAACCCTAATATAGCACTAGATATGAATGCAATTGGATTGATTCCGGACTCAACCAAAATCAAATCATATAACAATATAAACCATGAATCATAAACAATAAAGTATCGAGACAAAACTAATCCATTGATTCAAATATTATTTGTGAGCTCTACTTCATCCCATAACCAATAATAAGTATTTAGTTACTCATAGTTTTTGGATTCAACAAATCATAATCAATTATAAAAATGAAGAAGATGAAAAATAAATGAAAAGCAAACCCTAGTCACTGCTCTCCTCCAAAACTCCAAAGTAGAATAATTATAAAGAATAAAAACTTTCCCTTTATAGCTTTTCAACATTCCAAAATTAGGTCTTCAAAGCCCAAAGTCCAAAAATAAGAAGTCCACTAAGCTCATGTGGTGAAAAACCCATGTGAAAATTCTATCAAAAATAGCTCACCAGAAAACATGTGCAATGTCCGGAAGTCGGCGGGATCCCACCGGAACAAATTTAAAAAGACCGGAAAATTCCACCCAGCCACCCGAGTCAACTAGGTCAAGGAAACTGAGTTAACACCGAGTCAGGATATGAATCATCTATCCAACTTGGTCGAATTGGTTCTGGCCAAAGTCTTTGCACAACTTGAACTTGTGATTCACCATCATTGTGCTCCACTGCTTCTCTGCCATCCATGATGGCCCTTCATTGCAACAACATAACTATCTCCTCTGCCTGAAATTCCATTATCACCATTGCAGTTTCAACAATTCTCAAAACATCATAGTACCCATTTCTCTGCCATGAAACCAGCCTCAGTACCAACACACACTCATTACAAGAAAATATTCACGATTCAAGATTGCACCAAACTCGTGAGCCAAAGAACAACAAAAAGATCTGTAGCTACAACTCCACTTTCCATCACTTGTAATGCTTGTTCTCCTCCATTTAGCACCACTGCACACAACCACCAGTTCACTTCCTAGACTCGCAACCATTACTATTTCCCAAACAAAGAACAAGCCATCTACAATTTTTGATGAACTCAAAGAATTGGACTTGCACCCATTTCTAGGTCATCTTACCAATTCAAACTTTTGCTTCTTAGATTATAAATCTTTTTGCTGCATATCAAACAACCTCCATCACCAGAATAATCAAAAGCAGATCCAATTACAGAGCACCACTCTTCTCAAATCTTGTAACACCATATGCAACTCAACTCAAACAACACGACTCCTTGTACATCTCATATTCAAGTTCATTATGTAGCTTCATCCTCGCTTCTGTCATTTCAGCCAAAGCCTTCACTTGAATCGCAGCTATAACATCACTTTCTTGTTGGCTGTACCTAGCCAACGGAAATCTCTAATCCATGTCCTAGTCTTTCTAAGTAGCAATATTAACTCTCACTATTGCCTCCCGATTTACCAACAACTCCTTCATGAATTGCACATGCAGTTGTACCACTTTAGTCACCTCCATTTCAGTCAACATCCTTCTCCACGCCTGCAATTATTACCAGCTCTCAATCACCGCCTATTTCATTAGATCAAGCCAGCACCACCTTCAAAAACCCCATCAAGAACTCAATGCGAGCTTGTCATTCATTTTACCACTTCAGTTCAGCATCAGTTACACACTGCACAACTCCACCAGCTCAATTCATATCTCAAACAGTTCATTGTCACAGCCATGTCAATTCCTTGCCTTAAAAGTGTAAACCGCACTAGCAATTCTTTGGCTTCCCTGCACATCATTAACTCAATCGCAATACCATCTCATCATGAACCAACACCCCATGAACATCTTCCCATTTTAAACTACAGCATCTAAGATCCATTTATTAGCTTAGTCCCATATTGATACTCCACCGAACCAACAACCTACACAAACCCCATCTCATTGTGAACTCCAAATCAAATCCCTAACCTTCAGCTTCATCTGTAGTTACACCTCAATCACCCGAAGCAATCAAACATATCTCAAATCGAACCCTACTAATAATTTCCATTTCAAAAACCAACATCATCTTCCTTCTTCACTTCTTCACTTCAAACCCTTGAAACAACTACCACCAACAAATCACTCTTTTAACCAACTCTTCCATTTGTCACCAACAATAGCAGAAATCCATAATAGCACCTCAACCTCCTTTGTAACCTAACTCAATAATTCTGAGACACCTAACTCTTCAATCAACCACCAAACCCGCTTAAACACCACCAGAATCACAGAAACATCATTTTTTTATCAATTTGATTCAAACAATTACCATCCCCGTCTCAATTTAGAAACCCTAACTCATCTCAGATGCATATCAACCCCCAACTCTTCATTTCAGATCGATACCCAACTCTGCTTCACTTTCAACCATAAACCTTCTCCATCACCTGTTCGAATCATCCTTTGCTTCAAAATATTCCTTTCCCTGAATTTCTCTCGATATGTCTCTCAATTCAAAGCTAGAGTCGCTGCTTCTCGTTTTCTTTTTTATTTATTTTCAGACTCTCAATTTCAGGAAAATAATTATAAGATAGAGACACTTCTATGAATTTTAGGATTAGGTAATGATTGAAAATTCTATAGGCACCAAGCAAAATGATATAGGCCACCAAATTCATATATAGCTTGTCAGTTTCAGAAAACTGACACTTTAATTCTTCGACTGAATCACAAGTTATGGAACCCATGACTCTTTCTTCGCCTCTACCTTGCACAACCTATCCTGCTCCAAGTATAACTCACATGTGAATTGACCTTTTTGCCTTTTACGCTCCAAATGGACGTTTTTTTCTTTTGCATTAGTGACTCCAAAGTACCTAAAACTCAAAACTAAACATAAGAAATGCAATTCACAAAGATAATAGCAAAGAAATCATAAATACTAGATATAAAAATAGGTGTTTTACAACACCTATCATATAGCCAGACGTGCAACTTCACATGAATACAATCTCACCGACGCCCGATTCCCTCCATTGAAAGCAAAGACATGTTTGGAGCGAAGCAAAGGTACTAATCAATTATGGACGCATGCACGGAGCCCATGGACGAAAATTAATCTGCGTGTGAGATGTCAAGATGCCCAACCAGTTTTAAACTAGTCTTGGGACGCCTATTCAACAAACGCAATATCCTCGAGAAACCCCAAGACTCGGGAAGTGCAGCCAACGGTTTCGGGCGTACTTCTCGAAATTCTCCTATAGTACGCTCCGAGAAAGGCGGCATGAACATACGAATTTACTTTCATGTCGCCGTTCTAGGAGCGCATGTCCGAAACCAGCTGGTCTAGGTGTACATATAGAGAACCAAGAAACAAACCACCGAGGGGAGAAATGACACCTTTTGCCAATTTTAGGGCAAACTTGATAAGTCCATGTCTTATCCCTTTCTTACCCGATCCGTCATCAAAAATATCTTTGGATAGCCAAAGAGACAAGAACGCCGCAACATGAAGTGTAATGTTCTTCTGGTTCGACTCTAACGCGTCAGGAAACCACTGAGACACCCACCGGTCATAGAAGCACTTTATCTCATTTTCTTTCCCAATGAATACTTTTGATTTTGAAACCAGGGTGGCATGCATTTCTTCTTCATCTGCGGACAACTTAACATCAAGGTTTCCAACTACGGGAAGGTTCAGCAGTACATCCACGCTCTCCAAGGAAATAGTCATTTCGCCCCATCAACATACGGCCGTATGGGTGTCCGGACACCATCTCTGAAACAAAAGAGACCAAGTTTGGAATATCTTTCCTAATTTGAAGCACTTCGAAGCCACAACAGATCGCGATATGCGCCTTGGTCAAATTAATTCTTACGTGCTCTTGGATCATCATGAACCGCATTTATTTTTCGAAAGAATGCAATGGACTCATCGAGGCTTTGAAATCAATAAAAGAAGCGGAATACTCTTTCCTATGAAGATAAAATTGTATCACGTTCCCGGGAGGAACCGACCGATCCGTTCCCTCACTCTCCTGACCGGTCGAAGCAAATACATATGCTTAAGAGGACTTCTCCTAGCGAGAGATTATCGTGAAAAATTCATCAGCCACATTTGGCTTGGATTAACCAACGTCCTTAAGTATGGAAGAATGTTTCTCAAACGACGTCATAACAAGGATTATCTCACAATACTTTCGTTTTCCAAACAACTATAACGGAACAATACAAGGAGAAATTATTACGGAAAGTGAACGGAAGTTATTTTTTCACCCAAGACGCGCGAGTCTATTTCAAGGACATACCCTACAGCATGGAATCCTTATCCAACCGATAAGGTGCGCCCCACCATGGGAACCATGCACACGGCCATACCAAAACAAGGATCAAACCCTAAAAACAAGGTTTTTGTGGGAAGATATGGCAATTACTATCACACGCCTACCTTGCATAGTGAGTGGGGCCATCAACATTACTATGGTATTCATGCCTAAGTGTTACGACAAGCTAGGGAAAAAATACCTAAGAGTCACGCCAACATTTCTACAAGGTCATAAAAATGTACGCCTACAACTAGGATTTACACCAACACAAAAATAAAATGAGTTAAAGAGAAGTGTTGGAAGGCATACCTGGGATTTGCTCGTCCGCTCTGCTTTACTGTTGTCACACGGATGGGAGGAATGAATAGGCGTGAAACAAAAAGAGAAGATGTCCCTCCTTTTATATATACATGGTACGCGGGAGTTTAAACAAAGGAAGGATTTCCTATTTTGAGCCAAGAAGGGAAAAGAGGAAACTGGTCCAGCAAAGACCACTCGCGCCATGCCACGGTCCCATCACGCCATGCCATGGCCCCATTGTGCCATACCCGGCCCCATGTTAACCTCCCATGTGTGCCATTTCCGCGCCCCTAGCCAAGCCATCGTGCCATACCACGACCCCACCGTGCCTAGCCGCACATGTGTCCCATTGACACGCCCCTAGCCAAGCCATCGCGCCATACCACGGCCCCACCGCGCTTAGCGCCCATGTGTACCATTTTTCGCGCCTAGACAAGCCCTTCGCTCCATCACCGCGGTCCCACCACGCCAGCGCTCCTGCATGTTCCACCACGCCATTGCTGCGATCGGGACCACGCCACCTCTTGGCCCCTCGATCCAAGCCATCCACTTGCATTTCCTTCCAAGACCATGCCCCCTTTGCCATGGAGATGTACGACCAGGACCAAGCTGGTAACTTTAATCTCACTTCTCCACGATCTATATTCCAAGTATAACTTACGCAGGCGGCCAACACGGGAAGAAAAACTCTCTTCACCGGTCAAAAGGTTAGTTTGGATTCTCCGACCATCTTTGCAACGATTTACATCTCGATTTTAGTCCTCGTTTGTCACCATCATATGCTTACCTCACAACAAGGCACCTGTTCGAGCTAAGCATGGACTTAATGTTGATGGTGGTTTTTAGCTTAGTTAAAATCGTAAAACACTAAACCCTAACAGTCAGTGACGTCACAACATTTATGTAATAAAGCATTTACTAGGCACATTTACTAAAAATCCTTTAATGTGTCTCTAAATAATTACTGGAGTACCTTTTTTCAAATTATGGTTACAACAAGCAAAACCCTAATTCACCTCTGTGCCAATGGAAAATCATGCTAGCCGCACCTAACCATGTAGCCAATGGCAAATCATGCCAGCCACACCAACCACGCCAAAGCATGCCAACCATGCTAGCCGCACCTCTGCGCCAATGGAAAATCATGCTACCACGCGCAAAGCATGCCAACCATGATCGCCACACCTCTGTGCCAATGGAAAATCATGCAATCCACACCCATCCGCTAAAGCATTCCAACCATGCTAGCCGCACCTCTATGCTAATAGAAAATCATGTCACCACTACATCGCCATACCTAAAGAATGAAAAACCGCGCTATCCGCACCTCCGTGCCAATGGTAAATCATGTCAGCCACACCGACCGCGACCATGAAAAACACATCTCGCCATGGCCCCCATGCCGCGCCACCAGGGTGGCCTTCCCCATAAAGCTACTAAAGTGAAGGCGTGCAACAATCAACGGTTGCCCTTCAATCCCGAGCAAATCATGTCCGTCTAAAGTCACCTCACAATTTGGACCAAAACCCTAGCTTGGTCACGACCTAGCCAAGCTATCCACGCCATGCCAAATATATCTTGCCATGTCCCCTCATGCCGCGCCACAATGATAGCCTTCCCACGCTGCCTACCAAAGTGAAGGCATTCAACAATCAATGGTTACCCTTAGGAGAAAATCCTAGCTGTCTAAATTCACCTCACGACTTTGGCCCAAAACCCTAGTTTGGTCACGCACCTAGCCAAGCTAGCTGCGCCATGCCAACTATATCTCTCCATGGCCTCTCATGCCGCGCCACCAGGGTGCCTTCCCCACGTGGCTACCAAAGTGAAGTCGTGCAACAATCAATCAAGTTGTCCTTCAATCCCAGGATAAAATCCTGGCCATCTAAATTACCTCACGACTTTGGCCTAATACCCTATCTTGGTCACGCACCTAGCCAAGCTAGCCGCGTCATGCAAAATATATCTCTCCATGGCCCCTCATGACGCGCCACCAGGCTGACCTTCCCCACGCAGCTACCAAATTGAAGGCGTGCAACAATCAACGGTTTCCCTTCAATCCCAGGAGAAAATCCTGGCCCTCTAAAGTCACCCCACGACTTTTGGCCCAAAACCATAGCTTGGTCACGTACATAGACAAAGCTAGTCGCGCCATGCGCCCAAGGCAAACCCTTGGCCCCACCTGCCAAGCCAAACACCCTTGCCTTGGCCCTAGCCACGCCATACGCCCATGGAAAACCCTTGGCCCCATATGCCAAGCCAAAACCGCACCTAGCCCAAGCTAGCCGCTCCATGCCAAATGCACTCTTCCTTGGCCCTAGCTATGCTAGTCACACCATGCCAAGCCAAATGCCCTTGCCTTATCCTTAGCCATGCCATACGCCCATGGAAAACCCTTGTCCCCACATGCCAAGCCAAAAATGCACCTAGCCCAATCTAGCCGTGCCATGCCAAACACATTCTGCCTTGACTCTAGCTATGCTAGTAACATAATGCCAATGGCATGTCAACACATTGGCCCTCACTACGCGACCACCAAAATGAAGGCGTGCAATGATCAATGGTTGCCACTCCTCTCAAGATGCAAAATCTTGACCATCGAAGGTCACCAAGCTAACAAGTTCCCCGAGAGCGACTTGCCAAGCCAGAACAACATGCTACTTATTTTCCAAAAACATTCGAGACATCAACACAAATCGGGATTCTTTTGGGTATTGGTTTGGCGGTTTACAGCGATGCGGCGTACACTACACCTTCATAAGGAAGTGTCATAAGGGTGAGGCTAGTAAATATGAGAAGTTATGTGGCTTTCATGGGACATAAAGCCATGCATTAACAACTTTATGGGACATTAATTCCATAACGTTTCATGAAAACCAGTTTCATATGTTAACCACTTTATGGAACATCAAGTCCATGCATACCAGTACCACCTCCTCCTATTTACTTCCCCACTCCTTAATAAGACCAGGGTACATTTCTACTTCGACTTGTATAAATAGGTATTACCTATTTCCATTTGGACAACAAGTTCATTCGGGCAAGACAACACTCAGAAATACTTACTTGTTAGCTCTCCTCGTGAGCTTTCTTACTTTTCTGACAACAAGTCGTAGTAACCCAACTACACTTCCAGAATCAACTATTCTGGTCTCACCACTTTCCTTGCTTCCCTCCCAAAAAACCAACCCATTCTCCTCCACTTTGTCACCGAACCAAGTCTGAGCGACCATTTCTTGGTTTATGCCGGACTTGTATAGATTGATCTCTCGAATCTAAAGTACTCCCTTATAGTACATTGTTTAGGGTTTTAAATTGTTTCTCATCCTCACACCCACAATTACCAAAATCAGTAGAAACTATTTTCACATATAAACAGTAGGGTATCTCTAGCATCAGTAAGTACTCGTTATTGAAGAACATATCTACAACGTTTATACAGTGCAAAGTCCTCGATGATAGATAAAGAGGATAACTAACAAGAAGTGAAGTATGGAGGATCAAGTAACAACTAACTACTGGCTCATGAACATCATACTAAAAGGAGGTAAGTCTTATCATTCTATCTTTGATCTCTAATCCTCTCAATTTCACCAGTTGTATTTCATAATTATTTGTTTGCATCATTAACTAATATCTATGTTCAATTTTGATTGTTAGACAAGTCAGAGTACTAGATGCCAACGTTAAAACTGGTGCATCTAAAGAGAAAACTAGGTGCTTTTGTTCTTGATCTTGGTTATGATCTTCGGTATTTCTACTCCAAATATTAGGTGTTTGAGCTTTGGAACTAGCATCCAGTCTGAAGTAGATATATACATTTGTCATGCATGTAACCTATATTCTTGTACCAACTAAGCAATTGGAGAGGATAATTTTTTTTTTGTCACTGAGAGTACTTGAATAAGATTAAATTATTTTTTGGGTAGATTTCATAATGAATAGAAGTATTGAGATTGTGTAATAAGAATGAATGGAAGAATGTGAATAGTTTGAAAAATAAGAAACGCAATTGTGGTTGTATTTCAGGCCTGTAAACCTTGGCGTGGTCTATAATAATAACTTGTGTTACAGGCATGTAGCCCGCCCATGAAAGTGATCTGGGCTGTCAATTTTTTTTTTATTGTAATTTAAAGAATTGTCACAAGTTTAACTGTAACAACAAGTGTAACAAAAAAAAAGTGTCATTGTTTTAAGAATAGTAGTTTAAAAATGACACGTGTCCTTGAAGGATTAGTTTCTACATAATCACCATATGTAACAATTATAAGTGTACGCGTGTATTCAATTGGAAAAATATGCAAAAACCGTGTCGATCACTCAATTGTTATAAATATGGAAATGTTGATTAAAACCGTTATGATAAGTGTGACAAATATGACACCATCACAATCTTAAAATTCGTTAATTTGTTTGCTGAGCTATAAATCACAAATTTAATAAGTAGCAATTATAACCTTGTGACAAAATTCGATTTGGTGTAGTGGTTGTATGGTGACTCCGTATCAACAAGACAATCCTTTTAGAGGAATTAGCATAGCAATCTCTCCTTTCGGTTTGTTAGCGAGTTCCATTAAAGCCATAAATCTTGTAATTCAAGGTATCAAATCCTCGTCTTTACCTCCCATAGTTTTGTAAGTGTGATAAAACAGGATATCCATAGAACTCCCAATATCAATCAATATTCTATTAATTGCCCATGAATCTTCAGCTTCATCATCACTTGGTTTTGAGTTGATCTCTAGCCTTACTACCAAAGGATCATCGTGCATTTCTCCTCCTTTAAGAATCTCTTCTAACATGAAGGAAATAGATTATTTCTTGTCATTCTTTTAATGGAGAAATGTTCGCAATGTTCATAATTTCTCTTCCATCAATATCCCTTGCAAATACTTTGCTGAGAACATTGTCGTGAAAATCTTATACTGTTTTGAATGAATGTACAATTGAATTACATAATAGGTTTTTTTCCTTTGCACCAACTTCATTTAGAAATGTGTCTCCTCTTTTCGCTTCATTTGCTCTGCGATCTTCTAGTGGTGGTGGTAATGGTGCAGGTTATGGTTGTCTTGTCAGAAAATGGCTCAGCTTTCCTTGATCTATCATTCTAAGAATATTTCTCTTTACATTTCTTCAATATTTTTTTGTAGAGATATTTTGTAAAAGGGTCACATTTTATCATCTAATTAGGGCCTGGGTCATAAAGATCACGATGCATTTAGATTAAGTAACTAACCAAAGACCGTTAGAAAATGGTTAAATGACTTTCTTTATGTTGCATAACACCCTGACCAGCAGTTGACAAGCATTGACCGTCTAAATACGCTGAAAACATACTATATCTCTCTTGTCCTTTCCGTCATCTTCTCCATCACAAATTTGATTCAGAACTACAGACGATGACTTCACATTTCACAAGATGTTAATAAACCGTTGCTATTGTTTCCAAATAATTGCTTGAGTAGCATAAGAATCCACCCTTCCATAATTCTTCACTTTCAACTTTGTTTTCTCCTCCATTTGTCTCTGTTCTACCACTAACAAAATCAGAGTTGTTGCCCATTTGCATAAATATAAAATTCTCACTTTTTCTTTGTGGGTTTTTTGTACGAATTTTGTGTTTTTTATTTGAACTCTCTCGGGATCAACAATGTTCAGGTGGACTTGGTGGAGGCGCATCCACTTACGGTTGGTGTTACAAAAATGACCTTCCGTTATCGATTGAACAACACGATTAACCACTTTTTGTGTTACCCTCTTTAGAATTTGGGAACAAAAACTATGTTTACTTTTTCATTCATGAAGATGTAAGAATCTGTAGCAAAAATCTCCATCCTTTGGTTCATCTTCAAATATTATATAGCTCAGTGCTTTTGCGGATCAACTTGATACATCTAGTGGGTGTTGTGCATTTCGAATGTCTGCAGATAACTAATCAAATTCGAAGAAATTCAAAAACAAATCATTCTATACATATGGTACTGGAATGCAGTTAAAATGTTTGAAGAAATGTCGCTGGTTAAATTTTAATCAAGTTAGATATTATATCATTTAACTATTTTTGAAGGACAGTTTTGTAAAAATTTAGACGGTCAAAGTTAGTCTACAACCCATATACATCAATTACATCTTCACGACCAGACCTTTAATTAGATCATAAACATCGTACCCTTTTGCAAAATATCTCTTTTTGTATGTCCATGGAAGTGATGATATGTATAGAATTCATGACTTCATGAGTCGTCAATGATCACTCCCCATATTCCAAGGTCTTTGGAATGTTCTCCATCAAGATTATGGTTTCCCATATCTTTCCATACTAGTATTTAGAGGAGGCATTATTATTTCTTCCCAAACTACCTTGTTAGTTCCTTGTCCTTTATAGCAGTTGTATTGTCATAAATTTCTTGTGGTTGGTCAAGTTTCTTATGTTGTTAAGTAGTTGAATCTTACTATTTACCCACGATTATAAAATATTCTTTCTCTCTCAAATTCTTCTTGATCCGAATTCCCATAGCCACCAACTTCTGCTAATTTTTAGAATAAATCTTTCCTTGTTGTTCTTACGAAGTGCTGCATCACTTTGTATTTGTTAACTTTAGGTAGTAAACTGGCATTTCTACCTTTGAGCTGGTGTCCGTAACTGGATATGATTCCATTTTCATTCTGCTTTTCCTCCAAGAGTGATGTACTCTTCTTGATATTCTCTAACTCGGTCGATCGTAGTAATATTCTTGATTAAAGATTTGACCATACAACAAATTTGTTGCAAATATTGCATTGATGAATGACAAAATGAGGTATCTTTCATCCACGGACAACCATATTGCTACACATGGTTTTCCACCTCAAAGTTAGATGCTTCAAATTTCTCCTACTCTTTGCTTCAATACATCTTGATGACTGACTTAATGAGTTCTTACTTATATAGCTCCCAAACAAATACTATTTGTAAATGATTGAAAGATCTATTGTATTCTTGGTGACCTTCAAACCACTTTTTACGCCTTTCATGTTAAACTTTATGCAAAGTATTTTCACAATACAAGTCCATGATTTTCCTCTTGTAACATACATCTTATATATGCTTTAATATGTTGGATCGCTCAACTTCTTCCATCGAGAAATGCTAGCTAAGGCACACTGGTTGCACTTGGTGGTATTCCCCTCAACTATACTTCATGGGTGGTGGTGTCTTCGTGGCTTCTTCTATTGCCTCATCCAACTTCCTTGCCTCCTTCTCTTCTATTATTGAGCATTCACCTCATCTCTGCAATTCTCTCAAAATTTGTTCATTCGCAGCTGACCCTTGGTCCATTGGTACTCTCTTCAATATGCTTATCTTCTCCTTAAGCTCATGCCTGTTTTGTCTTGCGAAATATTGTTCTTCTCTCTCATCATCTTCTTTTCTTCCTCTCCGTGATCTTCCCTTTCACCCCTTGCATGTATTCGCACATCATAGCCCCTCTCATTTTTCCTCTGCGACCTTTGTTCAACCCTTTTGGATTCTATTAATTTCCTCATCAAGGTTATCATTGTGCGCGATTGTGTTCACATCTTCTTTCTCGATTATCATGATTATTCTAGTGTATAGCTTCCAGACTCATGTTCTTCAACTTCTGCCCCTCATCTTTTCTCTTTCGCAAGCTCTGCGAATTTGTGCAACATTATACCTCTCTATTTTATCGTCAGCTGCTTGTTGATATCTTTGCATTTATCTCCCATGTAATATCATCCTTCCTTCACCGATTTTCCTGCGCCATCTTGATTATTTCATCCCTGACGTTGTTCATTCCTCTAATTTCTATTATTTTCTCATTTTGATAATTTTCACCATATTGTACATAACGATCTTCACCATTGCTCTTTTCTTCTCGAATTCCTCCATTTGGATTTTGTACATCTTCTTGAATATCCTCGTTATCATTCTCTACAATTGAATTTCGTCTCCACCTCTTCTAATTAATCTTGAATTTGACCCTTGTGGTACTCCTTGACCTTGTATTTTGCAATCTTATATTTTCCAATCTCCAGTTCATGATTTTATTAGGTATTAAATTTGCCGTTCTTCTCCTTTTAATCTCCTTTCTTTAAATAGTCTTTATGCGAATTCCTCTTGTGTTTCATTCTCCTCTTATCAAGTGAATGATTGCTCCTTCCATTTATCTATCTCTCTCTATTTGTATCAATTGCCGTCCCTCTTCTATTTCCTTTGTTAGATCTATCGCCAAGTGTGTACAGCGACTCTATCATAATCAACGATTCTTTCTTGTGAGGTTGTATCTTGAATCGGTGGTTGAATTTCTTTGAATTGGTGGTTGAATTTGTTCTTTTTCATTGTTCATTGTTCTCCCATCCTGGAAGATTCTCGAGTTTTATATCTTCTCCTTCAACGATTCTCTTACTTCTCCTTACCATTTTCAATAATCATTAAAAGGAAGTTACACAAATTCTTCAACAATTATTCCGATATTTTCAAATCACAACAACTTTCAACTCTAATTCAAACTATCTTGAATCTTCTTCAATCAGCCCCTGTCTAAACGTAATATGTAGTTGCAGGAAATCCTAACTACACCCTGTTAATCACACAAATACTTAATCCAATTTCAAAATTAATCTTCAAACTTTAATAGAATTAAAGATCTTACAAGAAAATAAGAGTACAAAATTGGAATAACTCTCAGACTTTCTCTCGCCTATTCGCTCTCTAACTCATACAAAGATATCTCCCCTCTCAAGCCTGCTTGGCTCTATATATAGGGTATTATATAGTGGATGACATCTAAGCTCTCCTTTATTTTAGGATCTGGCTTGCGACATTCGCGAGTGTATAAGGCTTTCTTAGCAAGGCTTCTTAAATATTGCAAGATCTTCCACTTTCCTCCTTGAGTATGCTAACATCATCTGTTATGTCGTTCTTCTCTTAGTGCGAGATCTTCGCAAATGGCAGTAATTATAATTTCTTTGGTATCTAGTTGTTGCGATATTCTGTTCCTATACTAGGATAGAAGGTTTTCCTGTTCGGCATAATTAAGTGGTGGTTGTTGGTGTTGACCATTAATATGAAAAAGTTACTGTTTACATGGATTTATCATCTCTTTACAAGAGTCTAACTCATTTAAATTCATGGATGCACAATTCTGGAAATGCTTCGCTCATTTATCATAAGCCCAAGAGCCTTCCTCTCATATGTGTGTCCTAAAGTCTATTCGTTTCTGCACCACGGTGTCAGCTTCATTCATTCCTGGCGTTTCGTTGCCAATTTTATCAGCTGCGTTCATGCTGGGATCCATTATTCTAGTACTCATCATTTTTACCTTGTGACTGATCTTGTCCAGGATACTATTGGATTCATCCCATGTATGTACAGATTTAAACATATATAGTAATTTCAGTACGTGCAGCATCACGCGGTATTCTTTGCTAAGAAAACTAAACTTTGAACCAGGAAGACTCAACACGTTCCTGCCAACAACACCTAATGAATAAAAAGACTCAAATCCTGGCATAATTCGTTCCCTCCGTGCAAGACCTTTAAATGAAAAGCCAGTTGTTTGATATTTTCGATCTTAATGAAACAACTACAAGGTGAAAAAAGATTGGTTGTTTAACAGAGAATGAATATGGCGCGTACAAGCCTGTAGTATTTATGTAGCGGGGTGAGCTTCAGAAGAACATGTATAATACCCTGGTCTCAGCGGTTTCCAGCTCCAACTTTCTTATACACCTTACACACTGGGAGTTCACTAATTATGAGCCATGAGAAGGAGCCGGGGACTCCCTCTCTTCGCTAGAAAACTCTGAACTCCTTACTACAACACGCCACACTACTAGGCTGGCTGAAAATGAAGCACAACCCACGACACATGGATCTTTAGGTCTTGGCAAAGCCGAAACCGCAAAAATAAATCTCTAGTTGTTGTCCATCCATCTTAATAGCGGCATAGAATTCAAACCAAAACCCTCATTGTGCGATGAAGTAGGACTTTTGGACGTTCGATGCCTTCTTCATCCTCTTGGGCGAGTAGTGCTCTAATAGCGACATCGCTGGAGGTTGTGTAAAGTATCAACGGTCGTCCTTGCACTGGAGATTTCATGATAACAGGTAATAGTAGTATTTGTTGTTGTTTATATGGTAATTT
>JAJJWX010005265.1:807500-1003465 GCA_023529315.1 Papaver bracteatum | reverse complement strand
TGTGAAGGCCCACCATAAGAGGGACAATAGTTCAATTTCCACTAAACTTAAAAAATAGCGAGGGTTAAACTGATGCATCCTGATGTAAATTAAAAAATAAGAAAAATATTTGAAAATAGGAAGGATGAAACTATTTATCACGACTATTTTTACATTTTTGTCCATTTAAACAGTATCAAATTTTACATGTCTTTTTCACCCAAAAATTGTCGTTACTGGGTTAATTGACCGAGTTTATGTAATTTTTTTAATTCTCAAAAGTAACAACAAAAATATATACTCAAATTTCATAACTCTTTAAAGGCTTTTTATATAGGTGGTGAATTTTTCATCTCTAGAAATTCTTGTTGCGAATCCTTTTTTCTCGTAAACTGAATTTAGCAATGTCCGTCCGTCCGTCCGTCTACACTTGATTAGATTGCATTCCCAGATCTTTTAGGGAAACATGGCTGTTCATGTGTGGAATTGCTTGTAAAGAACTTATCATATCCGTATCGGCACTTGCAATTTCATTTATGGTTCCAATTTCTGGATCATAGCAGAGACAAACACTAATGACCAAAATAAAACTTGATTGCTCTTTGTCAAGGACATCGGCTCGCGAAAATAACTGTCGTTCTCTCCTTGCCATGGAATGCTAAACTCTTTTCTCCAACTCCAAGAATGATCAGTATCCTTCTCGTTGTTATTGCCATCTTCGATAGCGATATTCTTCTTGTGGTTATTTTTAAATGACCACAAGTCTACACTTTTCCCTTGCTCACGATGCACAACATAAAGATATCCTCCCAATACCTTGACTTCACAGAAATTACCCCCGGTTGTTGAACGTAAACAAGGTGGTTGTTCAGGTACTCGAAACTCTTCATCTGCTAAATCGAACGTCACAAGTTTCCACTTTAAATTCAAATCGTCCATAAAATAAATCCCACTCCGTTTCCTCACGACTCCGGGGACATTATTTAATTGAAACGGAATATCTTTGATGTTTCTCCATCCACCACCACTTCCAAGTGTATAAACTTTGAACCTTTCATGAGGGGTTGACATATGGATATGTAGACAACGACTCATACGTTGTAGTGAATTCTAAATGACCTTATACTCGTTGGTTTTGGGAAGGTAACCAAATCCACTAGCTATCTGACCGTCTTCCGGAGATAACTTTGGAAGATTAACGCTTCTCGGTTGATAACTTCATGAAAGAGAATAATCAAACCAAACTTTGGAAGATTAACGCATTCTCCAGTTGTAGGATTGCATATGTAAACCGGATCATAAAGAGAATAATCATCATGCTCCGGCATAGAAATACAAACCAAACCGTTGCATGAACCAACTATTTTCGGCGGCTCTTTTACCATCTCGAATGGAGGAAGATTAATCTTTGTGTTTTCATGAGAGAACGGCCATGATCATTATTTACCTCTGTCGTAGTCTCCATAGTAGAGTTGTGCGTTAGTTTCCCAATGGTGAGACCAAGAAGAGAAGACCCACATTTGAATCGAGGAGTCGAAAGCGAGTTTTCCATGTTATGCATACTAGTTTGGAATTCAAATCAAACCAGGTCAGAACGACAGACTTGCTTATGATATCCAAGGGAAAACGATCCATCGAAATTGCCAAAAACAAAAACTCTTAAATGATGCTTTCTGTTATTTATAGGTTAACTTCATATTTATTGGTAAAGTGAAAAATACTAGAACCCCCTACTATATGGGTTCAACATTTACAAGCCCCAAAAATGGATCATTCATTGTCAACTCCATAATTTAGGAAAATGATATTGCTAGGCCCAAAAATCAAATTTTCTTGATCGACCCATAATTAATTATTACGAATTTTAATAATACCAAGACTACCCTTTAGTATTTATACAAGAGGAATATCACAAGATATTTTCAATTTCAATTTCATTTTCTCTCTTCTCCTTTCATTTTCTCTTTGACTCACGTGGAAAAACCACGAAAATTCTTCTTCGTCTCCAAATTTCACCGATCTTCATTTTTTCATCGATTTCATCTCATAATCTCATATTTGAAACTAGTCGTCGATTTATCATCATTTTAACCTGATTCATTGATTGATTAGTAAATCATGAAATTAACTCATGCGATTTCTCCTATTCTCGGAAGTGATTCAAACTTAAAACCTCTAGTTGAGTATTTAGATAGAAGAGATCTTGTAAATCACAAGATCTGCTTCGATTAACATTTTTAAACTACACATTTTTAGATCTCAATATCTTTTGTGTTAAAACTTCAGTTGAATGAGAAAGTGTTCAATGGAGATATTAAAGGATCCGTTGTTCAATTGATTGACTACATGTGTAATATTAGGTTAGGTTTTAGTTGTTCATCTAGTTTGTTTTTAAGAATTTGAATCGATTTGGAAGAAATGATTCAAAAGTCGCATTAGGTTAGATTTTAAAATGCGTCATTCTTATAGCTTAGTTCGATTAGGTTTTGATTTTTTTTATTGATTCCTATTCGGATCTGTAATTCATCCGGGATTTTAAGATCAGAGGAAGTGGAGAAGATTGTTAACTCAATGCATGAGGCATTGTTGTTTCATCACCGCACCGACATGCATTAAGAATGAAGGTGCGGTTATTTTCATGAATCAATATATTTTGCATCTAGGTATGTGTTGATTATTGTTGTTATTGATGATGTTGTTGTTGAAGTTCCATTTGTTGGTTTTTATTTTGATTTGTTCTAAGATTAGAATAAATTCTTCTTCTACTCTATATGATCTTTCAGTGTTGAATATAGTTCATTGGTATATCTAGATTATAGAACCACAAAGTTGGCTTCCATTTGCATTTGTGATTCTAGAATTCATGAAAGGGTCATTCGTACACACTCAAATATATGCTGTATCGCTTCCATTCTCTCTGCCTCTGTCTTGCGTGTTATTGTTGGCAGGAAATGTTTCTTTATGTGAATGTTTAGTTTAGTGTTTCAATTTATGTTGTATCGTGCTACAAAATTTAGTGAAGTTTCTTTTTGTGTTTCTAATGTTATGGGTATTGGGCGAGCGAAAAAAAGAGGGGGTGGCTGGATGCACGTTTAACATAGATAATAAAAGAAACTGTTTTTTTCACTCTGCGTTTCTGGAGAGTGATAGTGTTTTCATGCGTGCGTTTCGTCAAGTTGAGGCTCAACTTTTGGAACCTCAAAAATTCTAGTATTACTTATTTCCTAATGTTGTTTATATACATACCAACTCGTACACATATTAACAACTTCAAGAATAATTTAAAATGGTAACAGGTTGGTTTGGTAAGGATTTAAATGTGGAGAATTGAGACTAGCAGTAGTAATCTTGGAATGATAGATCCATTGTAGGTTGTTCTCCCAACACTTTGTGAAAGAATTCTTGAATCATCTAGGTTCAGTACTGTGAACCCGATTCTATTGTCTTTCTTTGTTTAAATTCTATTGTTTGAGGTTTATTACTTTGGGACGCAGTATGATAGATAAGCTCAGTAGGTAGATCATTTTCAACATCTGATTCTACGGTTCTAATGCTGACCAACCCGTGTCTTTCTTGACCGAACATAAACGAATCCATTGTTTCATCAATATATTGCTCTTCTTTTCGTGCTCGATTATTTCGATTGTTCTTCTTGTTGTAAAGACGGTAAGAACCCCATCCTTCCACTTCAGGAAACAGAAGTTCACGTCGGCATTGTACATCTTATATGGTCACGAATGAAAAATATTATATAGCTAAACCCCCATCTATTACTCCATATATAAAGAACTTCTTATATGCAATATAGTTTAAACAAATGATGGTTACCAGAGTGAGTTTGTGTATGCATTTTTTGGTGCAGAGTGTCGGCATGATACTAGTCAGGTCTTTTAAAGGAGAGATAAGTAAGGTATGCATTCAACCCACTAAATCGTGATCATTCGATCCGAAAATAGAAGGTACGTGAATCATTTGTTTGTGATTCTAACTTAAGAAATGTTACAACTATGAAACTGCCTTCTTAAATTTGATAAAGGTTCTAGAAAATGATTTATATGAACTATGACAATGAAACTTACTCTTAAACTGTTGTTCTTGTTTGATGTGACGCTTTAGTTGAGCTAATCGATATTCATGCATGATCCAATTAGTTTTAACTCCTTTGCAAGCTTTTCCAGTAGAAAACCATCGCCTTTTAATTCCCACATTCTTTTCACTTCCTTTAGGATTGATTGGTTTATCAGCACCAGTTGCTTTCAGCACCAGCATCATGATGTCGATTGTTGTTTTCAGTTCATTTGGCCTTTATTATGCAGTTCAAAGCTGTGCCAGGAGAACCTCAGGTTATTTTTTCAAAATTGTAGCGGAGAACCTGTGATTATGTCTTCAAACCATAACCTAAGTGAACTACTCAAAAATAGTTCTTTATGACATCCTCGATTGTCATATTTATCCTCATTAAGTATTTCATTTGGTTAATGCTTGTGGTCTTCTTTACGGTTCTTTCATGGATTATGTTTTTTCGGTTATTTTTTCACAACATTGTCGTTTGTTGGTCTCACATGCACCTTTCCCGATGATAGGTCGTTTGCTGGATTTTAAAAAGGAACTCAAGGGGTACAAAGTTGTAGATTGCAAATGATTTCCAGCAGGTCATCTTTTCAAGTTGCATTTTAAATCTACTTCTGAAGCATCAAACAATTGTGTTCTTTGTGTCTCATTCTGTTGTCTTTACAATTTCTAGTACATTGTCTTTTCTCAGAAGTTGTCTAATCAGTAGCAGAACTGTCTAAAACTAGTAATTACTGCTTTTTCCTAAAATACATTGCAACTTCATATTATTCTTAATGTCTTTTGAACTGTTGATTTGTTAATATCACACTATGTCTATGTCTAGCAACTTCTGATGCGAAGAAGACATGCTACTCTCCGTGACACCTTCAATTGTTGGTGGTGCATGTACAGGTTTTAGAAGAGGATTATGGAGCTGGTGGTGGTGGTGGTGGTATTGAGCCTTTGGATAAAGAAAATCGTGGAGAATATATCGGGCGGGTGTAAAGTTGTAGCATAATGATTTGTAAGTTATCTAACTTTTTTGATGTAATTATTAGTTACACATGCTAATTAGATGTGTAACTTTAGGTACAAAAGCTAAATGGATGTGTAACTACTAGTTACACATACTAATTTTAGATATAAACTTATAAAAATACGATTCTAATTGAATTACTAGTTAGTTAGATACGTAAAATACTAGTTTTCTAAGTTATCATCTAGATTGTTCCAAAGATTTCTTATTTCGATATTTAGGTTCACGGGTTGCTCATCGATTGATTATGTCTCTAGATAATGAATTTTAGATTCCTTGAGTGTTTGATGAAATTGATTAAGATTATAGTTCAATTGATTACAACTTCTTATCGTCACTTTAGATGAAAGTCCTAGTTGCACATGTAGCACCAACATGTATAAAATTGATTAAGATATGGATGTGTAACTTAGGTTACAAGCATATGGATGTAACAGCAGTTACACAAGTCCTCATAGTTTATAATCGTGTGTTACACAAGCATATGCATGTGTAACTCAGGTTGAGATTATAATTATCCTGAAAGGAAACATTCACACCAACTTTTTTGAAGTTTTATTCACTTTAGTTTTTGGATAACATATATGGCTGTGTAACCGTATACATATTAAGCATATTGATGCGTAACTGCAAGTTACACAAGTCCCTTTTGTGTTTTTAATAAAGAGTTACACAAGCATACATAGGTTACAATAAGTTTTTTGTGTTTCTAACTGCAGGTTACTACAAGCCATATGGATGTGTAACCGTAGGTTACACAAGCATATGAATGTGTAATTTGATAGCTACACAAGTCCTTTGTTTAGGAACCAAGAGTTACACAAGTTTACATGATGTAATCACAGTAGTTACACAGCATATGTATGTAATTACATACACAAGTCTTGTGTTTCTAACTTCCGGTTACACAATCAAGTCATATACAGACCAGCTAATTACATGATGATATTGTATGTGTAACTTCAAGTTACACATGCAGACGGGTTATCATGTGTCTTTTTTGTGATCTTTGTTCTATAATTTTGCCTTACAATTCTCCTATAATATTTTTTTTTGCTTTTTATTCATCCAACCTAATCCATGGATGTTTATTTAATTGGAATATCAGCATTGAAAACGAGGAAGACAAAAGAAAACCAAAACTTCTAGGTTTCTGGTTTAGGTGGATTATTTCTAGTGTTTTGACTCATTTATTGTAAACAATAACAACCGATTACTATAGTCATAAAAGAGTTATTATTGTAAATTAATGCTAATGCAATAGATGTATTTTTGATATTTTTTTTTCTGCTAGGAATCATGGACTACATGACATATGTAATGTGTAACTCTTGTGGATACACTTGTCATATATATGTAACTCTATTACACATGTCATATGGATGTGTAACTAAAATTACATTATTGAATACAAACATGAATGTGTATTTTTATACATGTAACTTCCAATTTACACTTGAAATATCAATGTAGCAATTAGAGGTGGTGGTGAGTTGGTGGTGGTGGTGGGTCGGTGGCGGTGGTGGTCGGAGGTGGTTGCTGGTGGTCGGTGGTGGTTGCCGGCGGTGGTGGTCGGAGGTGGTTGCTGGTGGTGGTGGTTGGGTGGTTGGCAATGGTGGTCACGACTAAAGCCAATAGGAGTGGTTATCGATGGTTGGAACATCATCAAATAATATTTTAATAATTTGGGGCCTAAATTTAAAATTTATTTAATTATGGGCTTGACCATATGCATAAAGGGTATCAAAGTCTTAATAATTGGGGCCTAGATTTAAACTTCTTAATTAAAGTGGTCCACATTATGGGTTATCCATGGGTTGGGCCTTAGCTAATTTTTCCCAACCATATATACTTTATAGGCGAACTTCATATTTATGTAACCATATATAATGGTGGTTGTGTGTGTTTCCTAGGTGGAAACATAAACTGAACATCTCATTCAAATTTTTCCTTAAGTTTAGGAGGAAAATAGTTCATCTCAATGGTGTTGTTTGTGATTTTTTATGAATTAAATGTAAATTTTACTTTTAATAGTTTTTAGATTTTATTAGGAGTTAAAAATGGTTATTTAATATATTGAAATTAATTTAGGTAAAGAAAAAGCTTACTAGGATAGCTTGACATTGTCAAGGTGAATGTCTAAAACTTGACATTCACCTTGACATCGCTCTCCAACAAAAATGAAGCCATGTCATCTTCACATTGATTTAAGAAGTTGGGTTTGAGAAGAATTTTTAGGAAAAATGAATGTCTATCATATGTGGACTTAGACATTTATCTTCACATACATTCCATTGAGAAGCTCTAAGATCTCGGTGTCCTTGTGCGAAGAATTCTATATCAAGACGAGAGAGAGACCGTTACTACTGAATTGTACCGAAACCTCCTCAATACGGCTGGATCCCTCACAATTTTCACTACTAGCCCATTGAGTTGTATTGAGTTTCTAAATCTTTCACCAAACCAGACCATTTGCTCACCGGGTCCAACCATGTCGATCCATCATCAATTTCAGACTTGTGTAGGTGAGTTCTTAGTAAATGGGTATATGAACTACGTGATCAATTATAGCAACAACCTGTGTTTATGTATCCAAATTTGCATGCATGGTCCGTTAGGCTGGATATTCCTCTCTAGTGATGATATGTTGCTATTATTCCCTTGGAGGTTCGTCATATATATTCTCTACATGGTCTTCCTATACTCATTCCCTTTCTTTGGAGGTGATTATGACTCTTTTTGCCTACTATTTCTTGCTGACCGACACAAACCGAATCCCGGTAAAAAGAAGATTCCTCTGAAGTACGAAAGCAACATTGGTTCTGGAGAAGGTACTTTGATGACGGCGACACCAATCTGATGGTTTGCGTAACCACTTAAAAAATACAGTAACGATCTGAATGTTTGACGTAATCTTAATTCATGTAAAATTAGTCCTTCGCTCTGGCCGTAATTCGGGTTCGTACACTAAATTATATCAGTTCTGCACACCATTTGGCAATTCTCTTCAACATGTTTTGCACACCATTTGGCGATTCTATATATGCCCGTATTTCTTAAATTATGCTCTCAACCATCTAGCATTTGCATATGCCCTTCTAAGTACCTCTCTCTAAATTTGAGCTCTAACGAATATGAGAAAAATGTACAGCAGAGTCGCATGCATAAGAAAAGTAGCATTGTACTTAGGATTTGAGGCGATGGTTGAGATTGTTCCCTGATAGATCATTACAGATCAGATCTTAGGAAAACGGATCTTTGAGATTATTGTGGATCAGTACAATAACCTTTTTTGTACCGTTATATATTTTATTTTGTTAGATAGATCATTACGTAGGGATATCGAGTATTGTTCACTGCATGAATCAGTCTAATACATAAATCGCGAGACATGTGCTTGGCCAATCTTGCTTCCATCCTGGATTCACAGATCGATGGATCAGAGTGTACAAGGTAAGGACGTGGGCTGGGAATTCTCAATCATAACTTGTAAATAATCGGGCGATGTAGTGAATGGGGGAGATCCTCCCAGTAGCCCTGTCTCCTGGGCAGGGATGTAAGTGGATTTGCTAAGCTAAAGGTCGCGAATGCGTAAACCCGACTAGGAGTGACCCGCTCCCACATCCATAACAACGCGACACGGTATGTGTCAAGGATTATTCCTTCCTCCTCGTGGTTGCGTCTCGCCTGCGACAGCTGGTGTAAAACCTTTCGCCGCAATATCGTGGATACTAGCTTCACGAGTTAGTAGCCCTACTCGGACCAGACTTGTTACTGGAAAAGAGTTTTTGGATTTTTGGATTTTTTGGTTGAGATTGTTCCTGACGACAAAAAGAGGCTAAGAATAACAAAGTCTGTGCCAGTTTCACTCAAGGACCCTTGTGTCAACTAGCATCTAGTTCATCTAAGCAAAGAATGGCCGGTATTGTAATAAAAGAACTAGTTTCCAAGAAGTAACGCAATCTATGCCATAAACAAGCTGGGCCAAGCTTTGTGTTTCCCCTCAACTAGCAAGATGACTTTAGATTTGGACAAGGAACGATCAATCACCTTCAAATGACAGCAAATTGGTTCAACCATCTTCGTAATTCCCATCCAACAAATATGAAGGGGAGAACCCAAAGAGCTTTGTTATTCTCATCTTTTTTCAAAACAGGTTGACCCTCTGAAAGCTTTTCCATCCTTCATACCACTCCATCGGCTCCAACTTCGATAAAACTCAGATTCAGGGCCAACAGATTATCTGGAAGAATCTACATGCCGCTTGGTGCAATTTGGTTGCAAGTCGAGTTGATTTAAAAGGAAACTAAGTTACTAGTAAACCTGTTCGATTTGATGCAGCTTTTTGATCAGAAGTCTCGTGACCAATGATAACAAGCTTGACCCATCCCAACCTTCCCATGTTTCAATATTGGAAAGCGACTCAGTCAGCGCATTGAACTCCTGAAATTTTTCCTGTGATGGATTGCATAACTTTCTAGCGCATAAACACTGAGATGACTCTACAACCGCATGTTATTAGAGAACGCTCCAAAATTTTCCCAAACTGCATACGACCATTTTCGTAGCCTTCGTGATCACCCTTCAATTTACGAGAGAGTAGTTAAAAATGAGGCAAGCTCTTGCGATCCCAAGACTCGTGTTTCTTGTTTGCCTGAACTCCAGCGAAGGAACAGTCACTCCTAGGTTTGGAAGTTTGACAGTTGAATGCATCAACGATATCGACTTTTCTGCGACCTTGACATTTAAATAGTTCGAGAGATGTTTAAACTCTTTGGACTTCCAGATCTGAATGAAGCATCATAATGTTTCTCTTATGATCGACGAGATAAAAATGAAAAAGATAGGGGAAAAAAGAAAACTTAAATTACAGTAACATTACTTTTTTACGGGTATTTTTTTTTTTGAAGCATTTTTTACGGGTATGATTAACTTACAAAATTGAAAAAATTGTCTTGACCAAAATATCTTTATATCTTTAAACAGCTTCGTAAACAAAAAGGATGAAAACTTATTTATGAACAGAATATAGTGCTGATGAATATAAAAATGAAAAACAAGTAGGCAACCTAAAGTAGGCACACCTACTTAACAAAATTTGGGCTTTAGGAATGGATATATCGAAAATGTATGCAACCAAAGAAAGAGATGCCTATTTTAAGAATAGAATTTAGTGTTTATGAAGAAGAAAAGAAATCGAAATCAAGTATGCACCCCTAAAGTATGTACACTATTTGAACAAAAATCTTCAGATCTGTGGTAAAAATATCTTAAAACAAGCATGCAACAAAAATGATGCATCCCTATTTATGAACATAACGTATCAGAAAACTACTTATGAATAATGGATGCATACCTTTAAATGAATGCAATCCACTTTATGAATAAAGTTTCCTAAACCATGCATTTACATGGTTCTTTAGACTAAGATGAGATATTTCTACCTTAAAAACTACGGTGATGTCAATTTGATCCTGAGCCAAATTTTCCATAAATTAAGAACGTATTCTCAAAGTAAAAATGGTATATTACAAAATAGAGAAGATTAGAGACAATAGCAAGGTTTGCATAATTAACTAGCTATAGTAGACAATGATGTTATAATTAACTAATTAAGGATAATTAAAGTATTCTAGTTTCTCTATCCACTCTGCAGTTTCGGAATGTCCCCCAGGTAAGGAACTCCCAGAATATACTATCTAAACTAAGTGCAGCAGCAAAATCAAATTCTCTCAAAGATGATTTCATACAACCATAAGATTAGGTTTGCATTGGAGATTACTCGAAGGAAAGAAAGTAAATGTGGACAAAAAGATTCACCTCAAGCACAAGCAAGACTAGAAGCTGAGAAAAGTATTCCCTTTGCACTAATAACAAGATTTTCAGCCTTTTTCTTCAAATAAGACCGAGATCTGGTTCCTTTCAAATGGTTCCTTGAAAGTGAAAACATCCCGCTTTTAGCAATCCTCAAAAAATTCCATCAAATATATTCTAAGTCCTGATAAGGAAACGCCTTTCCCCTGGAAAATTGCATCTCTCTTTAAATGTTTGAGTTTGCCCAATCGTTATCTGATCTGTCAGGTTCTTTGCCGAACAAATTTAGAGAAATAAGACGAAAGAACTGCTTTTACACCCTTTTCATCCCACCTAGATTCTAGCAAGAACTTGATTGGTTTTGGAACCTGAAATATTAAGTCATGCAGGATAAGAACTTTCACACAAAAATCCGCCTAGAGCTGAGAATATTCCATACCAAGATGACAAGGTATTATTCTTGTGAGTTGAGACTCGTGGACAAAGATCTAATGAACAAATTCACATAATTACCTGATAATATGCTAAGAGTCTCCTGCCTCAACATGGCTTCTCGCAGCTTGTACTCTTTTCTCTAGACCCACCAAAGATCTCACGATGTAACCAATGTTACCTTGTACAAAATTTTAAGATTAGATTGATCCCATCCCAAATAACTCATAACTTGACCCAATCAAAGCATTCTGAAATCTCACGGTGCAAAATGATCAACTTTCTCAAAAATTAAATTCAATTAACCTTCGATTTTGAAACTTTGACAAAAAATGGATGACATTGCATTCCATCCATCTATAAGATCGCAGTAAATAAATGCATCAAAGCACACATTCAAAAGCTTCTGACCTCATCCATGAAAATGCTATCAATTCCAAAAGCCCCACAACCGTTCTCTATGACAGCTAACTATATATCTAATTTGTTATCAGCAGCAATCTCCTTCAGCATCTAACCAAAAATGATTGGGTTTGCCTAGGTTCCATGGGAGGTGAACGGGTTTCGCATAAAGGGAATAGCTTTCTCACACAATCTTTTGTGCACTTGCAGTTCATATGCTTTGTAACCGAGGATTCGATTCAACAAAATTGAAGGATTGATTTTTATTTTTAGATTTGTAACACAATGAAGATGGAAACTACATAACATCTGAGTTGTAATCAAACCATTGACTCTTGAAATCCGATAAAGCATTGAGGTAAAGAAGATATCCATCAACCAAAATGAGAAAACCAAGATTGTGTCATGAATAAATTCGACATATTTGTGACATATCTCCACTAAGATACAATCAACTGCTTGAACTGAGTATTCACATATCCAAAAAAAAAGAACACTGCTTGAACTGAGATTTGTATATAAAGCACAGATTACATTAAACAACACTTCTACCTAAGATCATCAAACTGTTTCCAATATCGATTCTTTAAGATTCTTAACACAATGAAAATAGAAAATACCTAAGTTTCTTAGTTGACTTCAAACTACTTGCCATCTGAAGTTCTGAAATCCTCAGCTTGCCACGTAGTTGACAGGTTTAGCAAAAATATGTTAAATGGCATCACTTGGTGTTTCCAGCATTTTAAATATTCACCGCACTAACACGTTCTTCCTCAGGTAAAATAGACCAGTTGAGCGATGCACGCTCTCAACCATTTGAAATCATCTACCTTTGCCCAATTTCAGTCTCTTCATCAAGACTTGAATCTTTAAGGTCTTTTATCGATTCATTCATAACACAACAAATAGAGCAAACCTCACACTATTGCAATCCTCTAATCTTGACCTACTCGAACCCTGAGATAAAAATCTGTCTTCTTAGCATGATGAATCCTCATTTGATGAGACGCCATCATAAACAAGCAATCCTCAACTTGTTCAATAAGAATCGACCCCATAACAGGTCCTAATGTGAACACGACAATTCCTCAATCTATGAATGTAAAGTGCTCTAAAACAACCGTTATTCTCACCTCATTAATGAATTAAGTCCGAGAGAGGAAATCTCCTCTTTCGAACTTCCAAAACCTTTAACCAAAACGACTCCTCTTTGTTATGAAAACCCAGGAGAATCCCGAACTTGAATACTACATCTTTAGAAGCTGAAACCGAATCAAAACCACTATTTTCATTCTCAGTTGTAACCACATTGCCCTTGATTTTTCTTCACTACGATAGATTTATTCCTAAATGAGAATTTCTTCTTAGGTAATAACTCATAATTAACACTCTCTAATGTTTCTTTCAAATCAGACATGGTTTTAAGAGACGCCCACACTTCATAAGAAGGCAAGAAGTATGAATTTTCACGCTACTAGTTTCTCAAGTTCAAATCAAAAATCGATAGTTTGTCAAGATAAGATTTTTAAGTTAGTTTTGATTCTGAATCAAAGAGGCAAGACGGGACTTGGAATTGATTTCCGGCTGATTGATGTTTTGATTCATAAAATCAATCTCAGAAATGATTTAGTGGATTCAAAAAGGTGTAAATCACTTGAATCGAACTTACGTGAGATAATTGTTGGAGACATTAGATTGGTGGAGACTCAAGAGGCGCTCAATCATTGCAGCATGTTTCTTTTGAGCAATTGTATTCATCTTGTTTGTCCGAGGTTTTGTTGGGTTGTTTGATTGATTTTCTTCCATGGAGTTATCGATTTGTACTAATCTTCTCTACTTCTTTTTCTCCTTTCTCCTCGTTCTGTCACTCCTCTTAAGTCAGAACTGAAATCAAAGATATCCCATATTCAAAATCAAAATTCAATATAATATTGTCCAGAAACAAACTCTTAAGCTATTTCCACCAACAATTGAGAAGTTCATTAAGTCTTAAACAAAGTCATCCTATCATATTTACTAATCTATATTCAAAATGAGGTCTACGTGGCAAGTGCAAACACATGAAAAGAAGTAACCCAATTCTTAGAACAAACATCTTTCAAACAAAATCTATATCTGTAGACAAGATAACTAATGTATCTACCGAGTCAGATCTCCACAACAAAACTACAAAAGAAGATGATCATTCATCTAAACAGGTTGAATAATAGAGATTCAACTATTCAAGTAAGAATTGAAATGAAAAAACCAAAAAGATGATCGAACTTAGCTTGTTACATCTAAAATCGATTTTGCTTCAATTGTGTCTTGTATACTTCTATATGAATATAAACAATTGAACAACTCTAAAACTATTTTCATCTGAGTCATTTGAACTAGTTATTGTTAAGATGAATGAGGTTGATATGAAAATGTTCATATGGCTAACTTCGGTTAACTATTGTTGAACCAGCAAAGTGCACACGTTTAGGCACGGTTACTCATATCTAAATGAAGTCGCTTTTCATTTGTATGTAACAAGCTAAGTTCGATCTAACGATTGAAAGATATTAGCTTAAGTCTAATCAGGTTTTCATCTAACGGTGAATATTGAATGTTTTGTTACCAAGGTAACATTGATTACAAACCCTGATTTAAAGACCATATAAAGGCGAACTCTAGCAACTGGAAAACCTAATCCCCTCTTATATGATACTAGTTGCAACTAGAGTCGATTATCCTTTAACCTTAGGTTTTCTCCAAAACCCTGTAGGTTAACGACTTAAAGACTTCATTGGGATTTTGAAGCCAGACCTAACTATTTCTACGTATTTGCGTGTTCCTATTTGTTTTTTTCTATCATGATTGATTACTATCCTCTTTAATATTTGCTCGAGATTTATTCTCCGATATGCAAGATAAAAAGTAGTCACAAACATCTTCGTCTCATCGTTTGTGATTCCACAATATCTTGTTTCGTTACCATAATATTAAGATTATTATGAGGTAATTGATATTACTAGATTGTTCTTCGGGAATATAAGTCCGGTGTATCAATTGGTTCATGTTCACCTTAATTTATCAAAATACGGAACAAAACTCTTAGGTATTTCTGTGGGAGACATATTTATATATTCAATAAACTTTTCTGTGTGAGACAGATTGGTTTATCATGTAATCGACTTTGTATCGTAGAAACTCTTAGTTGTGGATGAGATCAGCTAAGGGAATCAAATGCACATATTCCTTTTGGGATACAGAGGCGTAAATAACGTGATTGTACCTTGATCAGTGTGAGATTGGTTATGTCTCAACTACATTCCAGTCTGAAGTTAACTTGTAGTAGGCTAGTGTTTTTAACGGCTTAGTACAGTGTGGTGTTCAAATCTGGAATAGGTACCGAGGTTTTTCTGCATTTGCGGTTTCCTCGTTAACAAAATTTCTGGTGTTTGTGTTATTTCTTTTATGCATTATATTTTCTATATAATTGAAATATCACAGGTTATGCGTAAATTCGATCAGTTTGTGAATCCGACCTTTGGGTTTTTAATTAAATTGATTGACACTTGGTATTGGTTTTTGATACCGTCCAAGTTATTTCTTATATTCAATCGGGCTCGTAAATTCCTATTCGTTTGATTGCAAATTTAATTGATAAATTGAGATATAATTCTTGGATATACTTTTCTTAAGATTGAGCCTGACTGTCTAGTTAATTCTCTTGAAAGTATATTGGAGTTAGTCCATATTCCTAAGAGAAATATTGGGTGTGGTTGTTAGACCCCCGCTTTTTCAATTGGTATCAGAGCAGGCAAACACGTTTAAGTCTGTGTTTGTAGCGATCTGGATCTATGCACAGAATTTTTATCCTAGTAAACATACCACCAGTCTTCGATGGATCAAATTACTTATGGTGGAAAATTGTTATGCGTGCCTTTCTTCAAGCGCGTGATTTTCAATCATGGATATGATCCTCTAATGGTTATAGTAGACGGTATTTCTATTGCAAAGGATATTGGTAGATATTAACCTAACGAGATTCTCGCTGCAGAGAAAAATTATGTCGGTTTAAATGCTATCATTCATGCCATTACCCCAGATCTTCAGCATCATGTGACTACGTGCACTCGGTTTAAAAATGCGTGGAATATCTTAGAAACTGTATTCGAAGGGAATACCTCTGGAAAGGAAGCTAGGCTTCAAAAACTAAATTATGATTGGGAAAACCTTTGTATGGCTGATGAAGATTCATTTGATGAGTTTAATCACAAAGTGTATGAAATTGTTAATGCATGTTTTGCATTGGGTAAGACTATTCCTGAAAAGGACATTGTGATGAAAATTCTCAGATCGTTGCCATCCAAATACGACTTTAAGAAACATGTCATCGTTGAAGGAAATAACCTTGATATGCTTTCCAAAAACACTGTTGTTGGAAAGTTAAAAATACTTGATCTTGATCAGAACATAGTCAGAACATCTGCGTTCAATGATGTGATCATCACAAGAGAATCTTCCAGCTTGTCATGGGTTGATGAGTGTTGTTCCAATCATGTTGGTTTTAATAAATCACTGATTACACAAAAGATCAAGGATATTGTAAAAAGAAGCAAAAGATGTGAGAAACGTATCTCTCAGGTTAATGCTTCAGATGATTCAATACATGAAAAATCATCCCAGGTTGTAAATATCTTGCGTTGATGTGTGCAATGAATTTCCAGCTCTCGCAGCAGAAACTTCTCCCCACTCAGATTCTGATTCAAAGTTTGAGCTTGACACTGAGATTTTTTATTTCTTAAATAAGTGTGAAGAAATTCACCAAGAAAATCTCTAACTAAAGGCTTCGTTGGAGAGATTTGAATAATTACTTCAGGTGAAAAATCTTGAGATAGATTGTCTTAATGATGAATTCACCAGAACCCTATATTTGAAGGAAAAAAAGATGAATACTCTTAAGTGTGACCTGTAAAGGTTGTCTAGAAGTTCTGACAAAATCTCAGCAATGTTGTTCGGTCAGAAGTCTTTTGGAAACACAAATGGTTTAGGGTTCAAAATCAAAACTGTGAGCACTAACAACTCTTTTGTTCCAGCTGGTTTTGGAATAATTGATGATGAAATTTGTGTTAAACATGAGGAAAATAAGCAAGACAATAAATATTCCTTGATTTGTTTGTTTTGTTTCGTTTTGTGGAAATGGAAATCATGTCCAAAATAAATGTTGGAAATTCAAGAGGAACAACAAAAGGATTGCCAAACTTCAAAATGACATGCAAAGAATGAATCTATCCTTAGGTAATCAATATGGTACTCCTGAAGACAAGAAAAAATCTTAAAGACCTAGATTCAGACGAGGTAAGAAGTCTGTTTATACAAGAATCCTTGATAAGTCACCGTGTGATAAAAAATGTGAGCATTCGGCTCACTCCGTCACTATATAACATTAGTGACGCCTGCAACCTCATCTTTAACTTGAGAAAATGATGATTACATCAAGGTTGCCCAAGTTTTGTGTAAATGTTAATTTCTTTTTTATGTTAAGAAAATATCTTCTTAGTTAAAATAGATAATGGATCATGAACCGTAAAATACTTGTTCAAAGTTCTTCTAGGGTTGGCTGTCCATTGGTCTATTTATATATATTTGTGATCAAAATGCCCTTAACTTGTTTTATCTTGAAATATACAGTTTCATGGCTCCCGTAACTAGAGGCACCAAAAAGGGATGCAGTTGAAGTAGTTAATGTGTACCTCTGTGAATGAATCAAATCTTAAAGAAAGAAGAAGGAGATATCCACAAATGATGAAGAAGGTTCTTCCTCTAACTGCCTCTTGTTTGTTTGTCATTTTGATAATAACTTTAGAGGTATGGTGAAGGATTTCATCAACAAAAGAAATTATTTAAAATCTCAAATCATTTCCTCTTTATAAAAGATAACTCACTATGAACAAATGTTGTCTCTAACAAGGAACACCTTAAGTGGACTAAAAAAATAACTTGGTGAGTTAACTGATATTTATGAAGATTTAGAGGAATTGAACGATCCCATAATCAATGTGTTTATCAATAATGGGAAGGAATTCTCAGTATATGCCCTGAGAAAGCTCTACCATATCTAGGAAACTTCTTATGAGAATTTATTCTTGTGTTTCAAGAAGGATAACTAGGGTTTGGAATAGCAATTATTGTGATTGCACATAGCTATTGCCAACAATTTTCATCTTGCAATGTTTTCAGATTTATTTATTTGAATTCTAAAGTTTATTTGGAAGATGATTTTGCAGTATTAATCTTTATTGGTTTTATATATTGAAAAAAAATTATGGGATACATGTGTTTGCATCCGTGAATTATGATTTTCTCATATATATGTCAAAATTTAAGACTATTATGTCATTATGCAAATATTGATGGAAGATATGATGAACTTTTGGTTGCAAAGATTAAGTCTATTATACGTATTTATGCAAATATTAATGAAAAATTCAATGAATCTTTGAATATTCCGCAGTATTGATATTTCCCTGATCCACTTCTATATGAAAGTACTGTGTGGCTCCCAAAGTTCTTTTATGTTGAGCATTTTCGATTAATAATCATGGGTTCCCTTGTGGTTAAATTTAAATGAGTTTTCTGGATGCAAGTTCATGTCTCATGTAATTTGTTAATTTCCAAAGAAATCCTTCTTTTCTTGTAAAAGTAAGGTCGCTCTTGTTGTTCTTTTGGGAATGACATTTTATGGGGGAGAGTTCTTAATTGAACTTGTGCTTAATTGCCAAATATTTGTGGGGAGTGCGGCTGTGGAATATTGTAGGAGTTTTCTTGTATCTTTATAAACATCTTGATGAATACACTAAGTTTCGACTATGTGAAATCATCGAAACAAAGTTGATATTTTCTCTTTTAGTCATGGAGTATCTCTATGAGAATTTCATTATGATCCCACTAGTTTTCGTACGTTTGCCAATTTATATCGAAAAAAATGAGGAGAATAAATATGTAGTTCACACTATAAATACATATGGTTTACGGATCATTATGTAAGGGGGGGGTGGTTTTCATGTGAGAAGAAGTATTTACTAAGGGGGAGTGATACATATCACCATAGTATTGTTGTCAAAGTTGTGATATATTTGTACTTTGATGTTTTTTAATAATACTATGACACCGTAAAATATTGATTAAGAGCGACTGTTTTCTCATTGTTATAACTACAGATCTTCAACAACTATGATGCTGAGTTGAACACGTTCAGAATCACGGGAGTACTTGGAAGTGACAAATATTTCGAGTAATATTGAAGAACCAAGGAGATCAAGCATTTGGATGAGAATCTACAAAGTTTATTTATTTTGTAGTCCATATGTATTGATAGTTTTGTCACTAAAATTGACAAAGTGGGAAATTATTAAAGCACTGCCGGGTCGAACTCGCAATCGTTGCTATCTCAATCTTGTTGTCAAAACTAAAAGTCTTGATTTCTAGTCTACTTATAGTTAAGTCTCGGATTAGGATAAAAAGTGCAGTTGAGCATTAGACTTCACGGCGTTCATCGATTGAAGACGAAGAATTACTAAGGGGATCTTGTGGAACTTCATCAAAAAAAGGTATGTGGAGACTTGAACTCATCTGTCACTCAAAAGTCTATCTACTCTATCTCTTATTTGAGACAAAAGTCGTATAGCTATATAGACTTCGATTATACACGTTTGATATTTCGAGCTGAGTTTAACTCACTTACATATTTCTCAAAATATGTATTGGTAAGCTTTCGCTTTAACCAAGTTCATTTATATTCTTGAAGAAAGTCAAAAGATGATCATGTAAAAATCGCCTTATAACATCTTACATGATTTGTGTGAGACAGTCATTTGATCTAGACTCGGAATTTTTCGAATTGATCATTCGATCACTTAAAAATTACTTCGAAGCTAATAATTGTGTGAGACAGATTGTCTTCTTCTAAGAATGTTTCAATGATTGAAATGACATTTCAGAACAAATAACCATGATTGGATATAACACAGTATGCGTACTTGTATGCTAATTGTTGCAAGATATTCCAAGTCCGTGAACTATAGTACGCATACCCGTATGCGTACTGGTTGGTTTATGAAAGTCCGGGAACTCATTATGCATACCGGTATGCGTACTTGCGTGAGTTTTAAGTTCCGGAATTTAACTGAGATTGGATGGTATGCATACCCATTCACATACTGCCGAACCCAAAATTGGTCCGGCCACTTAAGTATGCGTACTCATTCGCATACTTGAGAAGATTATGTTCTAAAATCGGTTTGTTCATGAACTAATACATTTATATAATAACGAATGCAATCATTTGCAAACCGTGGATATAATGTTCATGAATTGATTCGAGTGAATCAAAATCAATTTTTCTTTAGTTGTGTCTTGTATACTTCTAAGAGAATATAAACAATTGACTAACTCCAGAACTAGTTTCATTTGAGTCACTCGAACTTGTTATAGTTAAGATGAATAAGATTGATATGAAAGTGTTCGTATGGCTAACTTCGGTTAACTATTGTTGATCCAAGAAAGTGCACACATTTAGGTATGGTTAGTCATATCTAAATGAAGTAACTTTTCATTTGTGTGTAACAAGCTAAGTTTGATCTAACGGTTGAAAGATATTAGCTTGAGTCTAATTAGGTTTTCATCTAACATTGAATATTGAATGCTTTGTTACCAAAGTAACATTGATTTCAAACCATGATTTGAAGATTATATAAAGGAGAACTCTAGCAACTGGAAAACCTAATCCCCATACCTCTTGTGTGATATTATTTGCGACTAGATTCGATTCTCCTTTAATCTTAGGTTTTCTCCAAAACCCTATAGGTCAATGACTTAAATACTTCATTGGGATTGCGAAGCCAGACCCAAGTATTTATCTATAGTTGCATGTTCTGATCTTGTTGTTTTTTATAGTGATTGAGTACTATCTTCTTAAAGATTTGCTCGAGATTTATTGTCCGATAGGCAATATAAAAAGTAGTCACAAACATTTTCATCTCATCATTTGTAATTCTACAATATCTTGTTTCGGTACCATACGATTAAGATTATTGTGAGGTGATTGATATTACAAGGCTGTTCTCTGGGAATATAAGTCCGGTGTATCAATTGGTTCCTGTGCACTTTGATTTATCAAAATGCGGAACAAAACTCTTAGGTATTTTAATGGGAGACAGATTTATCTATTCAATAGAATTTTCTATGTGAGATAGATTGGTTTATCAAGTCTTCGACTTTGGGTTGTAGA
The DNA here is from genome assembly GCA_023529315.1 of Papaver bracteatum. Taxonomy (NCBI): domain Eukaryota; kingdom Viridiplantae; phylum Streptophyta; class Magnoliopsida; order Ranunculales; family Papaveraceae; genus Papaver; species Papaver bracteatum. The sequence continues at coordinate 982,487 of JAJJWX010005265.1, read as the reverse complement.
AACTCTTAGTTGTGGGTGAGATCAGCTAAGTGAATCAAGTGCGCAGAGTCTTGCTGGGATTCAGAGGCGTAAGGAACGCGATTTTATGCTACCATGGCTTTGATGTTTCTGATGGCAGAGCCGATCTTTTTCAATGTCCTTTCAAAGGCTATGATGGGTGCAAAAACGGGACTGGAGGGAAGGGGTTATTGAAGGTTTCACTTTTCAATCACTTGAGAAATTTACACTACAAGAGAGAAGGGGGACCGAGAGATGTCGTGAAAGATTGCGCATTTATTGCTGAGAAGTCTACCACGCCCGGGAGTCCTTATTGTTACATCTCGAGAGTTGTTTGTGCAATCGCTTGTATGCATGTTTATTCCTGGAATAAAAAGTGTACACACATTGAGAAAGGTGAGCTCGCTCCTTCTACGGCTACAATTCACGGCATTGCTGCTGTTAATATTTCCGATCCTACTGATGTTGATGTTGCTGCGCCTACTTTAAGTCTTGCGCTATTGAACATGGTGTTTCTAGCTCAGATCCCTACAATCTCTAGTATTCCAGCTAAATGTAGGTTGCACTTTGCACGAACCTTCAAGTCCTGTTGCGAAAGTGGTGGCTGCACCTAATGATCTGTCTTCATGGATCGGCTAATGCTCTTCCCTGTGTGTACTCTCCATGTTGCTTTGAGTACCAAGAGTTGAAAGTGACACCCTGAGAAAGCTGCATATTAAGTCGATTAATCATGCATTGCGCATATGGAATGAACCGAATGGGTGTATGGTGCTGGTTCAATGTGTGTTTGAGAAACATGCCGAGATGAAGGGATTACAAGAGAAAGCCAAGAAGAAACCTAAACAGATGATCGGAAGCTGTGAACTTGAGGTTGTGTAGAGGTAAGCTCAAACATGGTTTATATCTTTGCTGCGATTCGCACTCTCACTTCTACCGGAGTTGCGTCCAATAATGAAGGTACACGGGCTGAACTTCGTTCCAAACATCCCACTTGCCCTTCCTTGGTCATCCCCTCTTCTTCACCTTCACAGGGGAGGCTATGGTAGCTACGACGGATCTTGTGCTAAGTAGACTAAAGAGTTTCCCTAAGGGGACAACTTGTGGAAGAGACGGTTTCCGGCACAACATCTTCTCGATGTTCTCGGTGGGCAGCAAAGAACTGTTATTTCAGATGAGTTACTTGCCTCCATCACAGAAGTGGTTAACTTATGGCTATCAGGCTCTTGCCCGTCGGTTTTAGGAGAATATGTGGCCAGTGCTCCTCTCACCCCACTCATCAAACCTGGTGGTGGCTTGCGGCCTATAGCGGTTGGCACAATATGGAGGAGACTTGTCTCTAAATGTGCTGCATCTTTTGTTGGCAAGGAAATGAACTCATATTTGGGTGATTTCCAGTTTGGAGTGGGGGCTAAGTGATCGCGTGTTGGAAGAGAAAGGGGACCAAAATACGCTTTCCATGCTGCTGGTAGATTTCTCTAATGCGTTCAATCTCATAGATAGAACAACCATGATCTTAGAGGTACGTAGGTTATGTCCTTCGATATCTCGTTGGGTTGAGTTTTGTTACGCTTCACCAGCACGACTATATTATATGGACCATGTGCTTTCTTCTGCTCAGGGAGTGCAACAAGGCGATCCTTTAGTCCACTTTTGTTCGCTCTTACTCTCCACCCGCTAGTCTTGAGTATTTCAGAAAGGTGTGATCTAGAACTGCAGGCTTGGTATCTTGATGATGGTACGGTGATTGGGGACACTATGATGGTTGCTAGAGCTCGAGAATAATTCAAGAAGAAGGTGTTGCTAGGGGCTGTTTTTGAACATCAAGAAGATCTGAATTGTTTTGGCCCTCTATAGACCCCAGGACAGCCTTCGTTGCGGTATGTTTCCACTTGATATTTGTAGGCCGAGAAGGGAGTTAAGCTCGCTAGGTGCTCCTGTTAGCCTTGATGCCCAATTTAATGCGGATCTGGTTGTTAAAAGAGTGAAAAAAACTATAGAGCTCATTGATTCAGTGGAAAAACTTGAAGATCCACAGTGTGAGCTTCTTTGTTTAGAAACTGTGCTGGAGTTTCTCGCTTATATTTTTCTTTACGCACTACCTTTCCAGACTGCACTTTTGCGGCTCAAGATTTGTTTGACTCTCGTCTCTACAAGTTCCTACAACATATAATAACAGGAGATGGTCCAGTTTCGGCCCCTTGCAAATGCGATTTTCCACGCCCCCTCGAGACTAGGTGGTTTTGGTGTTTACTCGATGCAAGACACTATGAATTATCATCATATTTGGCGTCGTGCTTGGAAACACTAGAATCGCAATCTGTCATATTGAGGCACACCGCATCGGTGGTTTTAGCTCCCATCTTGAGCGTGCTTTAGCCTTTCTTTCAACTCTCTGTAGTCCTGTTTCTCCTATATCGTGATAACACCGCTAACCATTCTATGTCAACTCGCAACTGTTTATTTTGATGCAGAAAAGAAGAACTTGACTTCCCAATTCAAGTTGTCTGAACGTGATTCATTCCTATGGCAGAGCAACCAAATGAAGCATGCCTGGATTTCTTAATGGCTATCCCCATCCCTGGTTTAAATCAACAAATTGGTTCGAGCGCTTTAGTGCGGTATTATGTTATAGACTTGGTATTCCCTTGTTTGAACCGAGGTAGTTTGTGCCCCTTCTGCAAGAGAGATGGATGCTTTTGGTGACCATGCGGGTAATCGTACAAATGAAGTTGGTTTAAAATTTCGACATGATTTAGTACGTGACACGATTGCGGACATCTCACATCGAGTAAGGGTGGTTGCACGGAAAGAGGTGGACTTGGGTATGCTTGCGAACAACGGTACTTCTTTGAGACCGGCAGATGTTCTTGTGCTCAATTGGGACAATGGTCGGGACGTTTGCTTAAAAAAAAAAAAAAAAAAAAAACTTTACGAGTCTTTTTTACCCAAAATTTACTACCTCCGTTTCAAAATAATATGCTTGTTTGTGTGTAAATTACTTGTTTGAAACATAGGGATTATTGTTTTAGGCTACCAATTTTGTGTATGAACAAACGATATACTGCATAAAGAGTCGAAAAACACCAACTCATATCGATGCTAATGATCCTTCCAAATGGGCTCAGGTTTAGAGTTGTCGGCCCAGGTTAGGAGATGGTGCCCTAGCTAGGGTTTTTAAATATCAAGTCATGTATATAAACATCTCAACTAGGTGAGGGGTTCTTTCATTACCTTAAGCTTGCATTCAATTCTTAGATCTTGTATTTCTTTAATCATAATCCAAAATTCTTCTTCCTCTCGCGTCTTTAAAATGATTATTGATGATAGAAATGAATGAGGTATTGGTGTTATACTGGAATCTGGCAACACAACAAGAATCATCATCTTTGTTTCACCATGTCATAATGACTTCTCCTCTAATAGCTACAACATGTTTTTTGGAATAACATTTTATCTCAAAGATGGTCGATCTGAGTCTGACCTGTGAAGATATCCTTGGCGGTGTGCTTCTTTCACTACCTTAGGGATATTTTCATCATTGTAATGTCCCATAATTGAAAGAGATAATCTCAGGAGATTGTTGAGTAGGTATCAGTTGAGGAATAAAGCTTAACCCATGAAACTGTAACTTGATAATAGCCTTCTAATAGAAGAAGGAAAACCAATCGTTCATCTGTTTTTGGTGTGATGAGATTATGTAGTTGTTGTATTCACATTTTATGGTGTTGAAATTTGTAATGAAATTCAGTTTCTACCCTTACTTTTCGCCGTCTTTTCATATTATATCAGTTAATTGCCTTCAAATCTTAACATTACTAAGCTGAATTTCAAATCTAAATCATGAATTCTTTAGTAGTTTTTATATTTACAAGGGAAGGGTGTTTGTAATTGTAAAATTTTAAGAATCAGCATGTAGTGAGTTAATGGTAATTTCCAATTTGCGCCTACCAATTCAAGGAGTACATTCCACTGTACTTTCGTCTATAATTACGTTGCTGGCTAGGAAGGGGTTTATGGGTTTAAATAATTGATTAATTGATTTTTCTTGTGTAGGTGTGCAACTTAATGATAAGCAGAGACCATTATAGGGGAGGTGCTGAAAGCTGCTTTCCCCATCATTCCCAGTAAGAGGTAACTGAAGCATCAGCAGACCAACCTTGGAGGAAATCTGTAGATGGTCATGGTGGCTTCTTATGAAAGAGTGTCTCGACCTCTAGGCAATTCGGTTTAAGTTAATCATTACCACTCTCATTCATTCAGAACAATGTTCCAATATGGTTCACTGCAGTTTTGATGCATTAAATTGTTGGATATTTTCAATATCTTAGAAAATATAATGGTTTTCGGTTTTGGTTCGCCGCCATGACGGGGAAGTGTTCTTGTTGAATAAACACAATGGATGCTAATTGGAGATGAAGAGACACCTCTAATAGGTGTGATGGTTCATAAAAGACACAACCATTCTCAATGGACACCTGATTTGTATTTTGGAAGTGAAGAGGCATCTCCAATAAGCATGAATATCCCTATAAGTAGTGACGGTATTCTCCCATTCTTAAAACAATCATTTTCAACCTATTTTCTCTCTTTCTAAAGCATTATCAGAATTCTTTCTAGTGTGTTCTTGATTGGGTCAAGGTGTACAAACCTTGAATCCAATTTTCTGTTGTAGGGCTTTCATTGTATCATGAAGGCATTATTTTGCATACCTGTGTTGTAATCACCAATTGATATTGGGAGGGTAGAAATAATCGTCTAAAAGAAATCTATTCGAGCCTTGAAAGTCAGGAGTACAACAATTTCTTTTAGTGTTATCATCCTCTGTTTTTACCCAAATTTTCCAACATAAAGAAGATGATTGTGGTGCTTACGTTAAAAAGGCTATTCAACAAACACCAATTTAAGGTTTGTTGCCGACATGCAGCGCCACCAATTTAAGGTTTCTTACGATTCATGAAAGAATACTTGTCCTTGCCGACATACAACACCACCAATATAAGGTTTGTTGCAATAAGGATCAAACATGTATTTAATGGACACTCAAAATTTCAAACCATATTATTCTTGCCTAAACAATATGCAATTCAAGAAGAAGAAGATGGTGCACACCAGAATCGGGTATTATTGATGAGTATCTCAAGGAATCTTGTTTAATCAGTCGTTTTTAATCTGGAAAAATTTATGAAACTACAGACGCTCCCTTAGCCAAAACCTGATGCCCGTTAAGAGTTAGCCGTGTGGCCTCTTTCCCTTTGAGCGCAGTTTCCTTTTTTGAGTATTGGGGCTAAGTATTAATCGCAGTCGGCCAAATATTTTATAACAAAATTTCGTGAAAATATAAATTAAGGCGATAATTAAATAGGGAAAGAAAATAGAATGAACTACTAATTTTTACACCTTTTGTCTTAATTAGGGCAATTATCAAATTTTACCCCCAAATATAGAAGTGCTTTCCTTATTCGATCAAATTTATATTTTATTTGTGTTTTCACCATTTGAATTCCTATAAATAAGATTGTCGGGTACTCCATCAATATCATTCTCACTTCTCAGCAGCAGCTATCTTTGAAAGCTTGAATTGAGTTTCTTGTTCTCGAAGAACAGTCTTTCGCATTCAGTGTAATTTTCTTGATTCATCTTTGATTTTGTTTAATGGAAGAAGATCAAGGGATGTTGAGTATGGTGTCATCAAATATTACGACATTGAATGGAGAAGAAGGTTGTTCAGATTTTAATAGCAGCAATAGTCTCCCTGGATCACCATCGAACAGCCATCAAAGTCGACGAGATATCAGCGTAACATCATCACCTCCTGCAAGATTTAAGAGTGTTGTTTTGCTGCCAAATGGAAGTTGGGATACACAGATTTATGCAAACCGTAAACGTACTTGGATTGGGACATTCAAATCAGAGTCCGACGCTGGTAAGGCTTATGATGCTGCTGCTGTCAAGCTTCGAAAAAGCGGAGATTCACCTCGGAACTGTCCATTGACCAGTAGTACTCTAGCCTCGTCCGAACCTAATTTCCAGAAACTGTTGACAATAGATGAAATAAAGAACATGCTCAAGGATGGATCATATCAGACAAAGTTGTATGAATTTGCCAACTCTTGTTCCTTAGATAACGAACCTGGTTTGAGTCTCAGCTTGGGAAGTGCTGCTGCTATGGATGGAGATGTAAAGTACCAACAGCTGTTTCAGAAAGCACTACGTCCGAGCGACGTGGGAAAGCTCAACAGGCTTGTGATTCCTAAAGAGTTTGCTGAAAAGTACTTCCCCGATGTTTCGAAAGAAGCGATTCAACTGTCATTCTTTGACAGGGAGATGAAGTCTTGGAATTTCCGATACTGCTACTGGAACTCTAGCCAAAGTTATGTGTTCACCAATGGTTGGATCCGATTTGTTAAAGAAAAGAAATTGAAGGCGCATGATGTGGTTACGTTTTATAAGTGTGACTGTCAAAAAGAGGCGCAGAAAGCGTTTTACGTGATTGACGTAGCGTCGTCTGTTGCACCTGAGAGTAATGGTGGTGGTTTTGCTGGGGGATTTGATACAGATGCTGGAAATAATAGAGTAGATTTACAATTAGGAATCGGCCAGAGTACTACTATTAATGAGAGTGGACCATCAGATAGAACTATCAAACTGAGGCAACAAAAGGAAGTTGCGCTACCACAACCAGAGGAGGAGAAGAAAAAGTGTGAGAGTCAAAATGGGGCGCAGAAAGCGTTTCACATAATTGACTTAGCGTCTGTTGCAGCTGAGACTAATGGTGGTTTTCATACAGATGCTGGAAATAGAGTAAATTTACAACTATGCCTTGGCCAGATTACTGTTAATGAAAGTGGAGCATCAGATAGAACTATCAAACTAAGGCAACATAAGGAAGTTGCGCCACCACAACCAGACAAGGAGGATAAAAAGTCCGTCAGACTTTTTGGTGTAAACATTAGTTAACGATTACGAGGAAATGTGTGGTTTTTTGGTTTAGACAGATGGAAACATCATTACCAACATTTGTATTTCTCTTTTACTTGTTCTTTAGTTCCTTTGTTCTAGGTACTACTCCCTCCGTCCCTATTATATAGTCGGAATATAGAATTTTTCTAGTCCCACTATATAGGCGGATTTCCAATTCCAATAAGACTTTTGACATAAATACCCTTATTTATGATGTATGGGAAATTGTAATGAGAATAAGACAAAGGGTAAAAACAGGAAAAAACATGAAAATTTATGAAAACCAAATTTTTTCTTAATTGAAGAGATTTCATCTTCTCCGCCTATATATTAGGGACGGAGGGAGTATAACCCTTCAACAGCCTTCATCTGTGTAGGCATTTTAAGATAATGAAGTTGTTGTATTAACTAATAGCCAACATTCTTTAAGTTTCTGATCAGTCTCACTGAAGTATAGAATATAAGGCACATATCAATTTGATAGCAGTACTGCAATATTAGTAATGCTCCTGATGATATGACATAGATTCAACAGTACTAAAGTACTCTCAATACTATTCACTAAACAGGGTTGCACTGAAGTTTGAACTCAACATCTTAAAAAGTACTGCTTGTACTTGTACCAGTACAAATATCAGTTTAATTTAATCTACTGCAATCAGTCCTAGTCTGACCCGAAGTCCCTGCAAGTACATTTGTCAATCGAAGTTTCAGAAATGCAGAAGCGAAGACTTGGAAAGAGTTGTTTTGATTATAGGAAACGATTTAACAATGTATGATGTTTTTGGGTCCTTTGAGATGCTCGAGTTGATACCAGATAAACCCCTGCCATAAATGATGTCTTGGTGAGGGTAGGGGAGTTATATCATTAGGCGCATATCAGCTTGTTTATACCTGGAACTTGAATTTGAGGTCCTCCAATGAAGAATCCTGACTCCAGCTTATGTGATAATAGCAGCACAAGAGACTTTCTCTGGACTATCTGATTCGACAACAGATTTTATCTTGACCCGAGCTTGTTGGCATAAAGTTTTTGGAGGAAACCATCTCGGAACCAATGTTGTCAGAGTTTAGTATTGAAGCATCAGAACCCTATATGTATGCAGAACCAAGAATAAGTTCTTGATACATGCATGCAGATGAACCAAGCTCAACTTGTAATACTCCAGAAGCCGGATGATTAACATAATTCTAGATTACGAGCTAGGTATATGAAAGATTTACCTGAACTTGGCAGTCATGAAACAGGGGCCTTAAGAAAGGTGCAGGAGCTGTAGCATCAGTCAAAAAAATGGGTAGAACCTGGACATGAAGTCATAACCTCAACTAAGGCCTCACAACATTTGGACATGAAGTCATAATTCTAACTGACAATATTCAACTCTGCTTCCGACCTTCTTAGCTATAAAGTCTGCTTATGAATACTTCTTCTAATAAAAAAAACAAAAAAAACAAAACCAAGGTCATATTACTACTTCCACTACTACTAAGTACTAACTAAAAACTCATTTGAGCCTTGAACCTACAGCTGACCAGAGAAGAAGTCCACCAGTGCCATGAAATCCCTCAACAGCGCGCACGCTATGTTTTCTGCTTCCCAAATAATATCTGCAATATAGCCAATTTTATCAAAGATTACGATACACAAACTCCATAGGAAGCATCAAAGCAAAAACAAAATTGAGATTCAGTTCCAAGACCATTTGTGAATTGATCTAGAAACGTTTCTTCTCCTTTACTGTTGATTTAGGACCAAAGTAAAAACAAAATTTCGGAGATTCCATTGTTTCCAACAAATCATTGGTCCATTCCACTACTCAATCAGATATGCTATGTCATAGGTTAGTAAATATCAGATGAATAAGATCAAGACTCCTCCAATTAGCAAGACAGATTTCACATTCCGAAAACAAATGGAAGTACAAAATAAGGAATTCATTAATCAACTGCTACTTACCTGCGAGATCTTTAATGCAGACAAAAATCTCTTTTGCTTGCAAGAGCTCTGCATCGGCATCAATAGCTTCCCTTGTGGCATCTATTTTGTCATTCATTGCTTCGATTGTGTTCAGATCCCATTCACCATGGCAGCCTCTTCATTGCTTCCTCAAATAGCTTGTACTTTTCATCGTAATTCTTTTTAGCATCCTCACTTATCTTGAGCTTCGCATCGACATCCTTTTTAGCTTCTGACACCGGTAGTACTTCAAGATCAACCACCTCGTCTAAGATATCTTGGTCCGAGTTCTTTTCTTCAGGTGAGTTCTTTGGTTTTTTAAGAATATTAAGGGCATCCGACTCACTGCAACCGGCATCTTTAAGGCTTTGTACTATGGGCTAGATATTTTAGCTGCTAGATTGGCCATCCACGTCAGATAGGGCAACCTCCTAACCCCTATGGGATGGCCAATCTAGCAGCGAAATGCCTAACAATTCGACGTTAAACGCCTAACAGTAGAGCGTTTGAAGAATGCCGAACCAAGCGGCGTTTGACCCTATTCTTTATTCACCAACGAATTAATAAATGGTCAGAAGCCTAGTTAGTAATTCTCCGAATCATTCCCGAATGATTCCCGAACGTATCCGAACTGACCGAATCCGAATGATACTTCCGAACTATTTGAACTCCGAACCTAGTTCCCGTATTATATGGACCTCACGAATGATTCGCGAACGTATCCGAATCCGAATGATATTTCCGAACTAGAACTTCGAACCTAGTTCGCACCCAACCTCGCTCTCCCATAAGTAAGTCTCTGATCAGAGTTTTTTTGCTTGGTTTTTGTTTGATTTTGAATATACTTTATATTTAAATACAATTATTCAATTAAATTTTTTATTGATAGTTGTTTAACCAGTGTTTTATGTGTTAATTTTTGTTTAAAAATCTATAAACTCGTTTTATAATACATTTATGCGATTAAACTGTTTACTTCTTGTTAAATAATCACGCTAAAATATTTTTTTCATCTTATAAATCATATACAAATAAAATTAGTTTCGTAATAAGATCATAATACTTATCAATTTATCATTTATGTAATCCGAATTTTAAGTGCCGAACTCACATTTATAAAACGAATATACACGTACGTATGCCGTTCCGAACTATTGTCCGAACAACGAACCGTTGACCGGATTTTTGACCGAATCCGACCTATCCAAATCCGTATAATTCTCGTACGTATGCCGTCCCGAACTACTACCCGTACCCCGAATTTCTAACTAGGCTCAGAAGTGGAAAGGTGGGGTTTCACTGCTTAATGACCAAATCATCTTTTAAAGTTCATGATGGTGTCATTTTGCAAGTCTATCACTGATGTGTCGTGATAGTAGTACCATCTGATGCATTTTATTTAGTAAGATTAATCTAGGAAATGATGCAAATTTGGACCCAACTTCATTAAGAATAATATTCTTTCATCTCCTTTCTTTTGACTCATCAACACACGTATTTATCAACGCCGAACCAAGCGGCGTCCATACCAGCGCCTACCAATTCGGCGTTATTTTCTTGAATATTCGCATAACGCCGAATAATCCAGCGTTTGTGTCACTTTTTGAGCGCCGAACGGTTCAGCGTTTCAATCTCGCCGATAGTGCGACTGCGAGCAAATACTAGGAGAGAGAAGTATCCAGATTGAGTGTTAACTTTTTTCCAACACTTTTTTCTTGATTTGCAACACTTTTTGGCCAATCTAGCACTCCAATCTAGCCCATAGGGGTTAGCCTAAGATTCAGACTATCATTTGTCTACAACAGCTTCGATGTGTTGGAGATCCACGTAGACCAAATCCTCTAGCATGGTGCACAATATAAGGTGTGGAGTCACTCCACTCATTGTCAATTGGTTTTGAGTGGGAAGGCCACACACTTCTATCGTGGTATCAAAATGAGGCCCATATGAGGAATGCTTGAAAGTATATGTATATGTAGGGGTGAGCATGGGCCGGTGTGGACCGGTTTTCGCCTTATCCGCGTCCAATTCATTGCACTACGGATTTCAAATTTAGCATCCGCATCCAATCCATATCCAACGGATTTGCATCCAATGGATGCACGGATGGACGGATTGGATGCGGATAATCCAATGGATTTGTTTTAGTTAAAATTTATTGTAAAGAAAATAAAGCTAACACAAATGACTCCTTATAAAACCTACATATCCTATATATGTATACAAATATAAAAATGTCATGTACAACACCCCAAGCAAACATCTTAAAAATTTCTAAATGATCCATAGTATTTTCAAGAACTACATAAATGCCCTTAATTTAACGGATATGGATGTCCAACGGATTTTCAAGGTTGCATCCGGGCCCGATCCGTTATCCGATGGATATCAAAAATTCTATCCGCATCCAACCCATTGACGAACGGTCCGGACATCCATCCGTAATTGAACGGTTGGTCCCGGTTAAATCCGCGGATTACGGGCCAAATGCTCACCCCAGTATGTGTACGGTCTATCAGACTGAACCGAGGCCCATGTGAGGAATGCCCAAAGGGATACCCATATGTACGATCCCCGTGATAGAGGCTTTAAAGACCCTAGACGTGGAGGTGGAGGGGGCGTGTTGGAGATTAGTCCCACGTAGACCAAACCCTCTAGCATGGTGCACAATATAAGGTGTGGAGCCACTCCACTCATTGCCAATTGGTATTGAGTTGGAAGGCCACACACTTCTATCACAGTATCAAATCGAGGCCCATATGAGGAATGCCTGAAAGTATAGAACCATCTTTTGGGGACTACCCAATAAATGTGGGGGACTACCCATATGTTTTTGGGGAGGATATTAGAAGTAATATTTGGTCACCCCTTATAAAAAAAATTTATACCCACTTTACCCTTGATGATAAACTTAGCTAGTGATTAGTGATTAGTGTTATATAAGTTGGATTGTTTTGTTTTTAACATTTTTTTTGAGAGATAAGAAGAAGAAGAAGAAGAAGAAGGAAATAGGAAGAAGAAGATGGGTGAACCCAAAAATCTTTTTTTGAGTTTAGTAATTATGATATGAGTGATTCATGTGATGATACCTTAGATATTTTTCTTTAAGAGCCACAACAAGAGTATGATGTTTTGGGTACTCATGGATACTTCAAATTTAGTTAATGGTGCTTGAATTGGCCAAAACATTCCTAAAAATGAACAATTTACAAATTGATTTCCGTTTGGTTAACAAAGTTCGGCTACAACATTTGAAGAACAGGTTACCGAACTCATTTGCAAGTGTAGTTCGGTTAATCTTTCAAAAAACACAGGTAGCGAACTCAGCTTTAATGGAGTTTTTTGTTTCAGAGAAAAGTTCGGTTAGGAATTTTTTTTTATGACGTAACCGAACTAAAAGTTCGGCTGGGAAAAAAAATGACAAAAGTTACGACGTAACCGAACTCAATATATAGGTTTTCAGAGAAAAGTTCAGTGAGGAGAAAAAAATTGCGACGTAACCGAACTCAATATATAGGTTTTTCAGAGTAAAGTTCGGTTAGGAGAAAAAATTGCGGTGTTAACGAATTTTTTGCGACGTAACCGAACTTTTTGTAACGTAACCGAATATTTTTTGCGACGTAACCAAACTTTTTGCAACGAAACCGAACTTTTTGCGACGTAAATGAACTTTTTATGACGTAACCGGACTTTTTACGACGTAACCGAACTTTTTTGCGACGAAGCCGAACTTTTTTTGTGACGTAACCAAACTTTTTTGCGACGAAACCGAACTTTTTGCGATGTAACCGAACTAGAAGTTCGGTTGAGACATTTTTTTTTGTGACGTAACCGAACTTTTCTCTGGAAAAAAGAAAAACCTCCATTAAAAGTTGAGTTTGGCTAGTTCGACAAAGTTTTTCACATAATTCCTAGCCGAACTTCTCTCTGCAACTTACATTTTCAACTCATTTTAATGATTACTTCTCATTTTTGCAACCAAAAACGAATGACAAGTAATGGGTTTGTTATAATTTTGATTTTGATTTTGTTTTGTTAATGATTTAAATTAAGCTATATATAGAGGTGGCTGTGGTGGTGGTGCGAGGTGGTCGGTGGTGGTGAGCGGCGGGGGTACATTGGAGGAGGTGGTTATATATATATAGGTGGTGGTGATGGGAGGAGGTGGTAATATATATATGTTAGTCATTTCCATATTTTAGGACACCCCTTATAATGTAGGGTGGACATTTGTATCACTGGGTAGTCCCCAAAAGATGGTTCAAAGTATATGTGTATGTATATGTATATGTACGGTCTACCAGACCGAACCGAGGCCCATATGAGGAATGCCCAAAGGGAAACCCATATGTACGGTCCACATGATATAGGCTTTAAAGACAATAGCCGTGGAGGTGAAGGGGGCGTGTTGGAGATTAGTCCCACATAGACCAAACCCTCTATCATGGTGCACAATATAAGGTGTGAAGCCATTCTACTCATTGCCAATTGGTTTTAAAAGTTGGAATCCCACACACTTCTACTATCAAGATAAACTCCCTGAAACATGTCTTCCCCTTTTAATGGTTTTTGAATTCGAAATACCACTCCCAGTATGCAACTCAAATGAACTATCTGTAACATTTTCCACTTTAACATTATGTTTTTCAACTTCATCTTCAGAATCCTCAACCACAGCTTCCGCCCTCTCCAATTCTTCCATTATCTCTATATCCCGAGTACTCTTATTGTAGTTATATTCTGGAAGTATTTCCCAAGATTTTAAACAGAACTTCAACCATCGATGATTCACGAGCTTTATTTTCTGCATTTTCTTAGCAAGCTCGAACTTGTCACCCTTGAATTTGTAGCGATTGAGATGAGTGACCTTGTTTTCTAACAAAGGCTTCGAGAAGTTGGCCCCCATCATGCTTACCATCCTCATTATATTTTCACGATCTTGTTTTTTGTATCCTGTCAGGCATATAGTAAAATATTTCGCACCCACAATTCCATTCACATCCTTTACAGGTCGAAACAAAATCGATCTAAAAGAATCCAACTCTCCGATATCCACCCAAACCGAGTTCACCACCGATTTCCCGTCTTTTCTAGTGATAACACAACGATGATCATCATAAGCAATTTTGTCGACAATAACATATAACTAGAATCATCATATTCACCAACATTAACTCCACTGCCATTAATAAGTATAGATTTTACTTCAGCCTCTTCTGATGGACCGAATCCAAGAAGAGAAAAATGAACTCCATTGAATATTTTTGATTCACTACCCCATTCGTAATCTTTTTCCATTGATCTGAAAGCTATCTGAAAATAGGTTTTTCAGATTTTTTTTCCCCTCAAGGGAACGAAACCTTAGAAATAAAAAAGAGAATATTACAAAATGGCCATACTATTGAGACCCGATTCACAAACTATTAACATAATGATAATATTTCCGTTAGAAAGGGAGTTAAGTGATGACTCACAATTAAATATGTCAATGAAATTACCAATGTGTCATTCCTATTTATCTCTCCATACACAACCTTAAATTTGTCCTTCATTATAATTGTTTTGACGGCGGTCCTATTTGTAGGTGGTGGTTTCGGCGTTTACATATCGTTACACCACATTCAGGATCGTTAAACCACGTTCAGGTTCGTTACACCGCATTCAAGATTGTTACACCGCATTCGCCCAAAGGGTTCGCTTCTTCCCCTGTGGGGTTTAGCAAATATTCTTAAGCTTCCACCACCACCACCACCGCTTCATCACCACAAATTCTACCAATAGTCAAATGAGGAGGGTATTTTAGAGGAGCGTATTTTGGAGAAAGATAACACCGTTTTATTCAAAAGTGTTAAATCGTATGGAAAAAGACTATTTTGTAAATCAACAAATAAAGTATGATCGTTTGCAAACGAATTATGAAAGGGGAAACTAGGCTAAGACACAAAAAAAATATTATTCTTGTTGTTAGGCCCAAGTTATTTTTTCAGTTTCCGTGACACCCAAATTTATCCGAAATTATTAAAAATCGCTACATAACTTGTTATGCATCCTATTTTTTCAAGGGTATAATTGGTAAGGAATGTTAGAGCATTGCTCGGTTGAACTCAACAAGCGTTGGTATGTCAAGTTTGGTTGTCATATTTTAGTGTGTCAAAACTCATCTAAAGTCGCTTGGTTAAATACTAGAGTCAACTTTGTTTAGGTTAGACTAGAAAGTCTAAGACTGTTGGAACCTACAAGTATTACTCCGAAGACCTAAAGAATGAGAAGAAGTAACGAACTACAACAACAACGTATCCTTCCACTTGAGGTTAGTAATATTGACTTGAACTGTTTCATTCCTAATTTATCTTTCAAGTCGTGCTATATTGAAAACATAACTGTGAAGTTGTATATACTGTACATATTGTATATTACTCTAGTGATGTGACATGATGATCATAATAGTATGATCATAGTATTAAAGAATTAGACTAAGAAGTATAACGCTTATCTTTTGAACTTCGTAGATATGACATCGACATAATCTTGTATATATTGTTATGATTATGTGAATATATTACGGTGAAGATTTCATCCTATAAAACAATGTTTTACATTTGTTTAAAGGAAGTACATTAATAAACTTGTTTTGTGAATCGAAGGGGAAATCAATAGCATTATTGGTCCGGCTATTCATTGCAAACCTTTGGATGACCAATATGTGTGAGTTGGTAGAACCGATCTTAACTCAGGTTATGTATCTTTGTATAACTAATCACAATGCCTAGAATTATGATTTGGTATGACTGGTTTTGATAATTGGTGTAACTGATCCTAAGTAATTTCCATGTAATAGTATGATCGATCCTTGTAATTGGTGTGATCGATCCTAGTAATTGGTGTGGACGATCATGAGTTGTGTGAGTGATCCTTGTAATTGGTGTAACCGGTCCTGGTAACTAGTGTGACCGATCATAAGTAATTAATACCATGTGTAGATGAACCGATCCTTGTAACTGGTGTAACCGATCCTAGTGACTGGTATGACTGATCACAAGTATTCCCATATTTAGGTATAAGTAATCCTAGTGATTGGTAGAACTGATTAAACCCATGTATGTGATTTGATATTTGATCAATCACATTGTAGTCTTGGAAAATAGGCGAACCAATTCTAAACTTGTTTGGAAGTATGGTATAAACGATTCCAAGAATGCAAATCCATGTAAATATAAAATAAGGATTTACAGTGAAAAGATGTCAACATACTCGGAACACGAGTAGTAACTCTTATCATTTATTGTTCAAAGATATTCCTCAGTACTCAAGGTGATCATGTACCGAAATAAATTAAGAATATTTTAATTATGGTTTTTGGTTTTATATGCTTTAGTTACCAGCAATTAATGCATATCTCTAGAGAATAAAAATTACTAATGTGTATTTACTAATTTGAGATTTTCCATTGAGAGATTTCGGATATATTGGAAAAGCATTTATTGGCATTAGGAAAACCGATTTTTTCCATTCATTGCATATCTTGAGTATATCTTCGGTCTTGGAAATTCATTGGTGTTCAAACATCCTTGGTCTATAAATACATAAGTTTGCATTTATAGCAAACTATCCTAAGAGCCACGCAAAATTCATTTCTTGTTTTTTTATGGTGGAACCGTCTAATCGGAGAGGAAAGTATCCTAATTAGGGAAAATCTCTTACGACCGCTCATTTAAAAACTTCTGTGAGATCAAGAATCTCTAAGGGTACCGTGGGTGGGAAACTACATAATTGCAATGTTATTAATTTTTGATTGATTTGATTGACTAACAGTTGTTGAAACTTTGATTGCACCTAGTTTGTTTATGCTTGAGAATCTTCTCTTATGATGTAAGATCCACTCAAACTAGATCAGAGTATCGATAGGATCTTTAGAACTACTATTAGTTCTAAAGACATATTGTGTTAATCCATTGTTAACAGACTCCGTTCGGTGTGTGATAGATCACAAGAGGTTCAAGTGGTGTTGTGCAGGTTATTGAAGATAAAAGAATATTTGAAGAC
This sequence comes from Papaver bracteatum, assembly GCA_023529315.1. Lineage (NCBI taxonomy): Eukaryota > Viridiplantae > Streptophyta > Magnoliopsida > Ranunculales > Papaveraceae > Papaver > Papaver bracteatum. The sequence goes on along the minus strand of JAJJWX010005265.1, from coordinate 965,530 downwards.
GAAGAAGATTTTTTATTAGATTTTGTATCTTGTGAATTTGTGTGCATAAACCTTGATCGGATGTGATCCAACTAGAATCGATTTATCGATTGATTAGTTATGTGAGATTAGCATTATCTATATTTCACTTTGAGATTTATAGTGATTGAGTGTGAGTCTAAACTTGACTACTTCGGTAGTTATTGGATAGATTTATCTAACCATATAAAGGAGTTTATTAGATTAAATGGAAGAGCCTTTGTCAACGACTCATCTAAATATTGTAGCATGATTGATTAAAGTGGTTACCAAATAGATTCTTCCTTTGTTGTTTGGAATATGTTCCAAAGGACTTGCTATTCACGTGTGTGACTCTAGAAGTCGAAGGCGCAGGGATACTGAGGGAATTAAGTAGCTAGGGGTAGTCTACTTGATCTCAACTATACGAAGTTGGTATTTTATTTGTATATCGGCTTAATTCTGAGAGTATTTAAAATTGGACTTGGTCCCGGGGTTTTTCTGCATTTGCGGTTTCCTCGTTAACAAAATCTTGTTGTGCCATTTTGTTAGAGCACTGCACGGTCAAACTCGCAATGCTATCTCAAGCTTGTTTGTCAAGTTTAGTTGTCAAAACTATAAATCTTGATTTCTAGTCTACTTATAGTTATGCCTCGGATTAGGATAGAAAGTGTAGTTGAGCTTTTGACTTCACGGCGTTCATCGATTGAAGACGAAGAACTACAAATGGGAGCTTGTGGAACTTCATCAACAAAAGATATGTGGAGACTTGAACTCATCTATCACTGAGAAGTCTATTCTATTTTATCTCCTATTGAGACAAAGTCGTATAGCTATATAGACTTTACATTATACACATTTGATTTGATATTTCGACCTGAGTTTAACTCGCTTATATCTTTCTCGAAATATGTGTTGGAAATCTTTTGTTTTATCTACGCTCATCATTATTCTTGACGAAAGTCAAAAAATGATCATGTGAAAATCACCTGGTAACATCTTACATGATTTGTGTGAGACAGTCATTTGATGTAGACTCGGAATGTTTCATATTGATCATTCGATCATATGAAAAATTTCTTATAAGCTAATAGTTTGCGTGAGATAGCTATTGCCATCTTCTGAGAATGTATCAATGATTGAAATGCGAGTTTAGAACAATTAACCATTATCTGGATACTGCTAAAGATGCATACCCGTATGCAAACTGTTGTAAGAATGATTCAAGATTCGTTAATTTGAATCACTTTCTAAACTTAAGTTTTTCCGGCTAAAGTATCACCACCCAAATAATCAGTTAGTATTATTTTATTGAAGTATAAAGGATTGAAATGAGTGGAAAACGCATTTAATTGCAACTCAAGACATGATTCATTATTAGACCAAATGGAGTAGCTAATAGACTGCACCTTATTTAAAACTGCCTCGTGTTCTCAAGAATAAACATATTGAATACCAGAATATGGTTCATCCAAATTGAACCTTCAATTTTTATGAAATATTTCCAAAAGAATTATGGATTTTTTTTTCCTATGGATAAGAAAAACTAACCATACTTATAAGAAAGATTTTTTCTCAATGGACATATCTTTTCAAGTAGAGTTCACAATAACATCTGGTATCAGACTCAATAATTATGAAACCAGCGCAAGTAAGCCACCATAAAAATTACTCATATCATAAGGAATTACGGGGTAAGTTACCAATTAAGCAATTACTAATAAAATCACCCATGCAAAGGAACTGCCGCTCACCTTCAGTGGATGCACTTTGAGTTCTCTTTATCCTTCAACTCTTGTAAGAGATACTCCATAAGATTACTAGCTATGAAAAATGTACAACATATATCACTACTCGTGACAAACTATGGACTTCAAGTATTTTGATTGATTTCCTAGTTTTGAATGATATAACTAAATTTCCTTTTTCTTCTTAAAAATGTGTTTTTTATTGTATCATGAAACCATATATTACTATTCTACTGCAACCAAATTATAAATTCAAATCCAAGTTCGTTACTCATTCAACAATAGATAATCGTCAATGTCGGCCCATTTTCCTTCTTTCACCATAGGTGATGATAATTGGAGATATCTGAAAAGAAGAATGATTTTTCATTAACCATTCTGACAAGAAAATCCTATTGGTCAAGCAGCAAGAATCCATTGCACCCATGCCCACAGTTCAGCATATAAAATTCTAATTTTTTGATTTTCAAGAAGTAGGAAGTAATTCCAAGTTTACATAATTTATATCCTTTGGAGGAAGCACTCTAGAAAATCTAAAGTTTTATGAGAGTTCATGTGATGGATAAAAATTCTGACAAATGCAAGTTGATGATAGGAAACAGTATGATAGCATTGAAAATTTGAAATAGCGTGTGTACAAAAGCTCCCAAGAATGACTTGAGTTCAAACATTGAGATGCTGGCTAGGGATGTGGAAAGTGAGAGTCTTGCTTCTATGTTATCCTAATTTCCTTCCTATATCGTGAATTGTTAATAATTTATACTTCTCTTTCATATTGAAAGGTGACCTTCAACTATGAATCAAAATAATCGTAACGTGAGCAGTTCACTAATAATCATGACCATCTTCCAGAAGTTTAGGACTCCTAATGTTACTAACTTTTACTACTCTCTCGGATGTGAAATTTGGTTTCCGGTAAACAATGGTTTGTTGAAGATAGGTCAACATTGCTGAATAGTGAGGGGTTAGAAGATGGTTAATGGAGCGATATGTTTGATATTTTGAAAGATGGGTAATCATTGTCATTCTTAGTTTCTATCAATGATGAATGTAACTGATATATTTTGTTGAGAAAGGATCAAGGATGTAAATACCATATTTTGTAAGTTGAGGTGAAACTCAAGGCCTGGTACTAACTACTGAATGAATCGGTATTAAAAGCTAAACGTAGTTAAACTCAACCAGGGACGGTCCTGAGAAATTGATGCCTCGAAGTTAATCTTTGAGATGTTGCCCTATATAATACTAGTGGATTGACCATGCCATAATGGCACGGGTACGGAAGGGGTGCTGGCGATCTATCTGAGGCCGAGTTTATTTTTAAAACTGTAATCTTTATATTACTCGATTTGTATGTAATTTCCTTTTTTTAGTTAATCTACAAAGTTATGTGCCAATGTATTCAACATTACAATTAGCTAAGAATAGACACTGTTAATAAGAGAAATAGAATCAAATTTTGAAAATGAATTTATGATATCACTTCTGGATACACAACATTTGTTGTTTCGTGTCCAGTACTGTTATTTGGAAATAACACATGGATCCTACCGGCGCTTGTGCATCTGGACAGTGCAACATAGAGTTGTCCATGGATGAATACGGGGCTCCTCAAGTCTATCCCCACGTATTTCAGCGACTGACCCTGAGATTTATTTATGGTCATCGCATAAGCCAACCTTATTGGGAACTGTCTCCTGGTCATTCGAATGAGGACATGCGATGATGATGGTGTTAGTGATATGCGTGGAATAAAAACCACTTCCCCAGCTTTATCTCCTGTTAAAATTGTTGCCACAATAACATGTTGCTCGCAGATCTCTACCCTCAACCTGATAACACAACAAATCATGCCACTATTAAACATTCCTAGATGCAAGTCTAGGGATCTACATATAAACAACACGATGAGAATGGATGAGGTGAATCGACATGTGATAATCTGGATAAAGCGCATACCTAGTACCGTTGCATAGTCCACTTCTAGGAGCTAGATTACGTAACAACATAATTGGACAACCGACTTTGAGCTCTAACTTGAAAGGCGGTAATCCTGGCGGATTTTGTTGGTTTAATGTTTCACTCGTATAGGTGGTACCTGTTGATGATTCACCAGCAACCTGCTCTTGTTTGTCTGCTGCGAGAAAGGTGTGAGATTCACCTTTGTACATCTCTAACACAATTTTATTTATTTCTGAAACCTCGTCATTCCTAGGAGACAATATTGTTCTCTCAGTCATATATTCTGCAGTGGGTTTGCTCATTTCTTCAATTCCCGGATATATATTTGAAATTAACTCATGTAGACCGGCACATTTTGACATAGCAGATGGTAAGTTAACTTTTGGCTCTGGATTCTCCCCCACCAGCAAAATGACATGTGTATATCGGAGGAGTTAATATCGCAAACCACAATTCAGAAACACTACTAATAGAAACACTTGGGGTATATAATCAACTGTGAAATTTGAAGCATGATTTAAATGTCAGAAACTTGAAGCATCTGATCATCTAGCCTTGGTTTTGTAAGTCTAGCGCATGCATCAACGAAACCGCTAACCGATTTGCAAAATCCAGGTTTAAACATTCAACTACAAACAATCTTGCATATCATGCTTGTTACTGGTATCACACAACAATCTTGCATATCATACTTATTACAGGTATATCACACATAATACTGGATTATCTGCCTGAAGTGTATAAGTATTCTCCACCTATTGGAAATTAGAGGCTTTTCAATTACGTAACAACATATTCCTAATTAAGAAACATATATTAGGAGCAAGATATATAGTGTACTATGTTTCATATATTAGAAGACATACCTGAAGTAAGTACTCCGCGAATGCAATGCTATCAGGATCTTGACTCTCAAGCCGCATGTTTTGTGTGAGCTTAAGCACATTCACGTCTCTCCACAAAACAGAGCTTCTAATCGAAGCGTCTATGATTTGTTCTCTACGACCCTTTTGTACTACCGGCAAAGTTTTCTTAAAGTCTCCTCCAAGCACGACGGTGATCCCTATGAATGGTTCGTCACTTGATCTCACATCTCTTAGAGTACGATCAACCGCTTCAATACAAAACCGGTGTTGCATTGCCACCTCATCCCATATGATCAACTTGGTAGCTCGAAACAATTCCGCCTCGATCGAATCAAAATCAACATTACACTTGGAATCAAATTGTGGCTCGAAAGGTATCTTAAAGGTAGAATGTGTTGTCCTTCCACCAGTTAGAAGCAATGCAGAGACGCCTCAAGAAGAGACTGTTAACACGACGTCACCCTTACTTCTACGTGTTGCTGCCAATGTGTTGTACACAAAAGTCTTCCCCATCCCAGCACTACCATTTAAGAAGAATGTTCTACCAAGATTATTCACTACGGAATCTGTAATTGTTTCAAACGCATTTCTTTGTTCTGTATTGAATTTATCCACATTCGAATCCACCACTGATTCTTGAATCTCAAACTGCATTTCTCTTTGCTCCCATAGTAATCGATTTCCAACAATTCGGCTCCAGTCACCAGTATGTTGGGGCATTCCAAGATCCTTCATTTCCTTCCCTTCCTCCTGAACTATTTTCTCCATGAGGTAAAGACCGTAATCAAGAACCTGCTCCTCCGTTGGATTTTCAATTCCGTATTGTCTTTTGATCCTAAATGGTAAATCATCACATATATCTTTCCCATACCTCTCCCATAGAACTTCTGGCCGTGTAGGACTGCATTTGGTTAGTATTATACCAAACAGTTGTCGCAGCTGATGCCCAGTTTTGATTACAACGGATTCTTTCAAGCATTTATCACATTCTCCGTCATCTTCCAACAAATTTAGTGCAATACAGGAAGACTTGAAAGTTCGGTGGACCTCTTGAACACCACTCTTCATCGTAGTTCTCAGGTGCTTGAAGGACCTTGCCCCCGCTACTACCGTAAGCAACAACCTCAGGTAATACAGTTCGCCACTGTTTGGGGTGACAAAATACATTCTCCCAATTGCAAAGCCTTTCTGTCGAGGAGACCACTTCTTATCTGAAAAAATGACATGATGCTCATAACATGTTTATTTTCAGAAATATAATTCAAGTGGATACTCAAAAATATGCAAATAAGAACACGTAATGATGATCATTTCATTAACAATTACTACAATCAAACTATAACCGTTCATAATTTCAGTAACTAATAGCAATGTAACTGAAGGAAATGGATATGTAAACTGAAGACCATATCTTACCCGACCATACAAACTTCTGAGGGAAGTCTTGGTAGATATATGCCTCGTCTTCTGGATTTAACCTGTATTTTTCAGAAACTAAAGTTGTGAATGAAGAGAAACTGAACAGGAGCTAATACAACATGATGCAAAAATGAGGAAGAAAGACATAAGACGTGATAAAAATTCATAAAATGATGTCAAATGGATCTTCTTAATGATGAAGAAAGTATAAAACTTCTATACGCAAAGCTTGGACAATTTACTAAAGGTAATTTATCATCAAAAAACATAACTATACAAAAATCTGGTGATTACACAATAAAAATGTTGATATCATGAAATGGGATAAAGAATAATACCCTTCAAACATGGTTTGAGGTGAAGCCTCAAAAAATCGTGGTTGTGCTAATAAATATGTTTATCTGGAACATGTACATGATTCCTACATCCCAATACATTGAAGAGCTTAAATAAAGGGAATTTCTAAAAGAAATCCACCCTATTAGGAATTGTCTTCCCGAGCATTGTAATGGTACATTTCGAAAAGAAATCCACCAAAGGAAGAAAGACAAAAATCGTAAAAATATGCATTAGAAAGACAAATTTGAAACTAACCTGTTGTAGTCAAAATACCCCATCAGAGTGGTTACTACATTTTCTGGCTTGTCCTGAATTACTTCGACTGGATCATCTGGATCGTAAATAACTCGTTGCTTTCCCGGAAGATGTACCGCTAGCCGCTGTACTTTGGGCTTCTCTTTGTGTAGACGGTTTCCAAGTAATCTCCAAGCTTCCTCGGGTGCTCCAATATACCTTGCATTCAGATATTGAAGAATCTCGTTGGGTCCACCACCAGCAACCATAATCGTCAAGTCATATCCCTTGTAGATATACTTGTGTATATACTTCACGGCAAGGACGTTGGAGCAGACTTCGACATTGATATGGCAGTCAAACATCCTGCTAAGATGTGGATTGTAAGGGACCACATCCATATTAGTGTATGAATGATTGCGATAATGGAAAACCCGACCATCATTGCGTCGGCGATACACTGGATACCCATCCTCGCTAATTGAAGTTGACTCTGCGTACTGTTTCGGATAGTTTTTGGTGCACCTTCCGCCATCCATGCAACTTGCATTAGGTTTCCTAGCACCACACGGTCCATGAACCATGCATCTCTGTATAGTTTGAAAAAGTTCTGGATCCTCTTTTTCATCTGGGAATTCGGCACATACCATCTTATCCACTTGCTCCGGGGTGTGTATTTTATCTGCCTTGTCCAGAAAAATCAACATGTGCATATGTGGCAAACCCCTCTTTTGAAACTCTATTGTGTAAACATATCCAACCACCCTGCCAAACACTTTCTTATCTTCTATTTCTTTTATTAGCGCCTTACGTTTGAGCTCAAACACCCTAGCCACCAAATCAGGCCTATTGTGTGGTTGTTGGTTTTCTAACAGAGCACTTGTAATTTCTTCCCAGCGCGGATTTGCTGTCATGGTGAGGAATATATCTGGATGATGGTTGTACCTTAGCAAGAAACATAATTTTTTATTAGCAATTTTTAACATTCCATTTCTATTCAGATTTGAAGAAATAACAACAATGATCCATAAGTCTCAAGCACACAACAATAATGCAGATACATCAAAAACCAACTCAATATGGTCTCACTAAAGCAATACTAAGGCCAGAACATTAGACAGATACTGCGCAAGAAAATTCTACAACCATATTCCCATATCAACTACTTGTTCTAGACATGATAAGAATTTGGAGCAATTTTCTCGACCAAGTTACCAACTAATAAACAACTAAATAAACAACTGGCTCCGAATGCACACACAAAAACGAACCAAGTTATGAAATGAAACTAACTGATTACTTGATTAGAACTCAAACAACTTCTAATATGTGAGGTTTGTCGTGCATTTATGAGCCTGGAGTAGTACAGAACCAATCCACAAAATCAGATCATCCCTACAGAGATATAACTAATTGTGACTATTACTACTCATTGAAGTTCATCTAACAGTGATATATGTCCATCTATTATGACATTTTACTTGGTTCTCGCTTTTCAGACAATATTGAAGATCAACATAAAAAAAAAAACTAAGTTTAAAGGCATCGAATTCAGAGAATTAACAAACAACAAAAGGGATTCTACCTGGTGATGGCCATTGAGTCTTGATATATCTCGTACATGTGTCGAGGACCGCCTATGAATGTGGAGGGAAGTATGACTGCCTGACCACGTTCTGCCGCTTTGTTTCCAGAAACCCCAAGGTCAGCAAGCCCTTTATAGTTCTGAACTCGCAACTTGGGTTGATTTTTCCTAATCCAACGAAGGCGATTCTGTTCAGTAGCTTCCCAAGCATCGACTATAAATTCCTGAAAGAGCATACCCGCTCTTAGTATCGTCGAATACTCACCTCGCCTCTGAAACAATATATAGCTGTAATATTCCATTTGAGTGAGCCGTGTGTCTGTAGGCTTATCCAGATCGTCATCCCAGTGTACCATCCCAGGTTCCCATCCCAATTCACCATATGGGAACAAAAGAACATAATGCAGAGGCAAATACGTTGGATGACACTCATTGATTCTTTGTAAAGCATGACTTCCTTTCAGATGAAGTACTATGTCACGCGGTCCAGAATTGATGGTTTGTCCATCTTCAGGCAATATAACGGCTATCTCATCTACTTTGGGTAGGTTACAACGTCTCGGATCTGACCCTTTTTCGTATTGGAGAGAAACATGGACATCATTGCCCCTCCGCTCATTGCTTTTTAATAATTCAAAAGCCTGACTGTATTTCTTCACGAAGGGATTGTTGGCAGATAGAACCTGTTGTATGATCTCAAGCACCGTAATGTTTAACCTTGGGTTTAGCTCAAGGCGTTTTGATACTGCAGCTTTAGGATCATAAATGTACAGCTGTGAGTATGTGCCGCTTTGCGGATTTTCAGGTAAGAGTGTTCCGGTTCTATGCCTTAGCTGACCATGAATAGTAAACAACGGTGGGCCTATTTCAAAGATCGAGTTCATTCCAAGTTCCGGTTCTAACTTTAAGTTCATACGTATTACTTATGCTAGACAAATAAATCATCTATTCATACACATACCAAACTCAAACTTCCTACATTTGCTCAGCTATTGACAAATATCAAAAGTACCTGTTCCCTTGAGTTTACGTGGTTTTAGTGTGCATCCCAGACTCGTGAATGCGTTTGACGTGTTGTACCTGTGTCGGATTCATTACAAAGAACTATTCAGTTAGTGGATGAGTTTGTTTTGTAAGGCCTAACATTTAGTTCAGGTTCTAACATGATGCTACCATGAAAGCATGGCAGTGAGTGAATGTTGCTTACCTAAGTGGATGAGTTTGTTTTGTAAGGACTAACATTTAGTTCAGGTTCTAACATGATGCTATCATGAAAGCATGGAAGTGAGTGAATGTTGCTTACCTACGAATATTTTCCTGAAAACTCTTTGCGACTTCATCAGTGCCTTCGAGTAACTTTATAAACTCTTCAGGTGGTACTCTCAAGTTGGGTAGTATGATCCTTCCCTCTAGGCAACATCTACCGAATGCAATAATAGTATGATCATAGTATTAAAGAATTAGACTAAGAAGTATAACGCTTATCTTTTGAACTTCGTAGATATGACATCGACATAATCTTGTATATATTGTTATGATTATGTGAATATATTACGGTGAAGATTTCATCCTATAAAACAATGTTTTACATTTGTTTAAAGGAAGTACATTAATAAACTTGTTTTGTGAATCGAAGGGGAAATCAATAGCATTATTGGTCCGGCTATTCATTGCAAACCTTTGGATGACCAATATGTGTGAGTTGGTAGAACCGATCTTAACTCAGGTTATGTATCTTTGTATAACTAATCACAATGCCTAGAATTATGATTTGGTATGACTGGTTTTGATAATTGGTGTAACTGATCCTAAGTAATTTCCATGTAATAGTATGATCGATCCTTGTAATTGGTGTGATCGATCCTAGTAATTGGTGTGGACGATCATGAGTTGTGTGAGTGATCCTTGTAATTGGTGTAACCGGTCCTGGTAACTAGTGTGACCGATCATAAGTAATTAATAATATGTGTAGATGAACCGATCCTTGTAACTGGTGTAACCGATCCTAGTGACTGGTATGACTGATCACAAGTATTCCCATATTTAGGTATAAGTAATCCTAGTGATTGGTAGAACTGATTAAACCCATGTATGTGATTTGATATTTGATCAATCACATTGTAGTCTTGGAAAATAGGCGAACCAATTCTAAACTTGTTTGGAAGTATGGTATAAACGATTCCAAGAATGCAAATCCATGTAAATATAAAATAAGGATTTGCAGTGAAAAGATGTCAACATACTCGGAACACGAGTAGTAACTCTTATCATTTATTGTTCAAAGATATTCCTCAGTACTCAAGGTGATCCTGTACCAAAATAAATTAAGAATATTTTAATTATGGTTTTTGGTTTTATATGCTTTAGTTACCAGCAATTAATGCATATCTCTAGAGAATAAAAATTACTAATGTGTATTTACTAATTTGAGATTTTCCATTGAGAGATTTCGGATATATTGGAAAAGCATTTATTGGCATTAGGAAAACCGAATTTTTCCATTCATTGCATATCTTGAGTATATCTTCGGTCTTGGAAATTCATTGGTGTTCAAACATCCTTGGTCTATAAATACATAAGTTTGCATTTATAGCAAACTATCCTAAGAGCCACGCAAAATTCATTTCTTGTTTTTTCTGGTGGAACCGTCTAATCGGAGAGGAAAGTATCCTAATTAGGGAAAATCTCTTACGACCGCTCGTTTAAAAACTTCTGTGAGATCAAGAATCTCTACGGGTACCGTTGGTGGGAAACTACATAATTGCAATGTTATTAATTTTTGATTGATTTGATTGACTAACAGTTGTTGAAACTTTGATTGCACCTAGTTTGTTTATGCTTGAGAATCTTCTCTTATGATGTAAGATCCACTCAAACTAGATCAGAGTATCGATAGGATCTTTAGAACTACTATTAGTTCTAAAGACATATTGTGTTAATCCATTGTTAACAGACTCCGTTCGGTGTGTGATAGATCACAAGAGGTTCAAGTGGTGTTGTGCAGGTTATTGAAGATAAAAGAATATTTGAAGATGAAGAAGATTTTTTATTAGATTTTGTATCTTGTGAATTTGTGTGCATAAACCTTGATCGGATGTGATCCAACTAGAATCGATTTATCGATTGATTAGTTATGTGAGATTAACATTATCTATATTTTACTTTGAGATTTATAGTGATTGAGTGTGAGTCTAAACTTGACTACTTTGGTAGTTATTGGATAGATTTATCTAACCATATAAAGGAGTTTATTAGATTAAATGGAAGAGCCTTTGTCAACGACTCATCTAAATATTGTAGCATGATTGATTAAAGTGGTTACCAAATAGATTCTTTCTTTGCTGTTTGGAATACGCTCCAAAGGACTTGCTATTCACTGTGTGACTCTAGAAGTCGAAGGCGCAGGGATACTGAGGGAATTAAGTAGCTAGGGTTAGTCTGCTTGATCTCAACTATACGAAGTTGGTATTTTATTTGTATATCGTCTTAATTCTGAGAGTATTTAAAATTGGACTTGGTCCCGGGGTTTTTCTGCATTTGCGGTTTCCTCGTTAACAAAATATTGTTGTGCCATTTTGTTACAGCACTGCTCGGTCGAACTCGCAATGCTATCTCAAGCTTGTTTGTCAAGTTTAGTTGTCAAAACTATAAATCTTGATTTCTAGTCTACTTATAGTTATGCCTCGGATTAGGATAGAAAGTGTAGTTGAGCTTTTGACTTCACGGCGTTCATCGATTGAAGACGAAGAACTACAAATGGGAGCTTGTGGAACTTCATCAACAAAAGATATGTGGAGACTTGAACTCATCTATCACTGAGAAGTCTATTCTATTTTATCTCCTATTGAGACAAAGTCGTATAGCTATATAGACTTTACATTATACACATTTGATTTGATATTTCGACCTGAGTTTAACTCGCTTATATCTTTCTCAAAATATGTGTTGGAAATCTTTTGTTTTATATACGCTCATCATTATTCTTGACGAAAGTCAAAAAATGATCATGTGAAAATCACCTGGTAACATCTTACATGATTTGTGTGAGACAGTCATTTGATGTAGACTCGGAATGTTTCATATTGATCATTCGATCATATGAAAAATTTCTTATAAGCTAATAGTTTGCGTGAGATAGCTATTGCCATCTTCTGAGAATGTATCAATGATTGAAATGCGAGTTTAGAACAATTAACCATTATTTGGATACTGCACAGTATGCATACCCGTATGCAAACTGTTGTAAGAATGATTCAAGATTCGTTAATTTGAATCACTTTCTAAACTTAAGTTTTTCCGGCTAAAGTATCACCACCCAAATAATCAGTTAGTATTATTTTATTGAAGTATAAAGGATTGAAATGAGTGGAAAACGTACGAATTGTAACTCAAGACATGATTCATTATTAGACCAAATGGAGTAGCTAATAGACTGCACCTTATTTAAAACTGCCTCGTGTTCTCAAGAATAAACATATTGAATACCAGAATATGGTTCATCCAAATTGAACCTTCAATTTTTATGAAATATTTCCAAAAGAATTATGGATTTTTTTTTCCTATGGATAAGAAAAACTAACCATACTTATAAGAAAGATTTTTTCTCAATGGACATATCTTTTCAAGTAGAGTTCACAATAACATCTGGTATCAGACTCAATAATTATGAAACCAGCGCAAGTAAGCCACCATAAAAATTACTCATATCATAAGGAATTACGGGGTAAGTTACCAATTAAGCAATTACTAATAAAATCACCCATGCAAAGGAACTGCCGCTCACCTTCAGTGGATGCACTTTGAGTTCTCTTTATCCTTCAACTCTTGTAAAAGATACTCCATAAGATTACTAGCTATGAAAAATGTACAACATATATCACTACTCGTGAAAAACTATGGACTTCAAGTATTTTGATTGATTTCCTAGTTTTGAATGATATAACTAAATTTCCTTTTTCTTCTTAAAAATGTGTTTTTTATTGTATCATGAAACCATATATTACTATTCTACTGCAACCAAATTATAAATTCAAATCCAAGTTCGTTACTCATTCAACAATAGATAATCGTCAATGTCGGCCCATTTTCCTTCTTTCACCATAGGTGATGATAATTGGAGATATCTGAAAAGAAGAATGATTTTTCATTAACCATTCTGACAAGAAAATCCTATTGGTCAAGCAGCAAGAATCCATTGCACCCATGCCCACAGTTCAACATATAAAATTCTAATTTTTTGATTTTCAAGAAGTAGGAAGTAATTCCAAGTTTACATAATTTATATCCTTTGGAGGAAGCACTCTAGAAAATCTAAAGTTTTATGAGAGTTCATGTGATGGATAAAAATTCTGACAAATGCAAGTTGATGATAGGAAACAGTATGATAGCATTGAAAATTTGAAATAGCGTGTGTACAAAAGCTCCCAAGAATGACTTGAGTTCAAACATTGAGATGCTGGCTAGGGATGTGGAAAGTGAGAGTCTTGCTTCTATGTTATCCTAATTTCCTTCCTATATCGTGAATTGTTAATAATTTATACTGCTCTTTCATATTGAAAGGTGTCCTTCAACTATGAATCAAAATAACCGTAACGTGAGCAGTTCACTAATAATCATGACCATCTTCCAGAAGTTTAGGACTCCTAATGTTACTAACTTTTACTACTCTCTCGGATGTGAAATTTGGTTTCCGGTAAACAATGGTTTGTTGAAGATAGGTCAACATTGCTGAATAGTGAGGGGTTAGAAGATGGTTAATGGAGCGATATGTTTGATATTTTGAAAGATGGGTAATCATTGTCATTCTTAGTTTCTATCAATGATGAATGTAACTGATATATTTTGTTGAGAAAGGATCAAGGATGTAAATACCATATTTTGTAAGTTGAGGTGAAACTCAAGGCCTGGTACTAACTACTGAATGAATCGGTATTAAAAGCTAAACGTAGTTAAACTCAACCAGGGCCGGTCCTGAGAAATTGATGCCTCGAAGTTAATCTTTGAGATGTTGCCCTATATAATATATGGAAGAATAGAAAAAACTAGGATTTTCTTTTTAGGCGATCTTCTTAAGACAACTAACAATTATTTATTTTATTAGATCAAGATTAACATTGTAATAAAATCAAAATATGAACTCAAAAAATATATCTAACAAAAGCGAACATATTAACGTAAAACTTTATAAAATAATATGACTTTTTGGATCAATTTATTTACTACGGTGTATCTACTATATGAAATAATACTAACTTAATAATAAAAATATGTCTTATGTGTTAAACATACAATAAATAAATGTGATATTTTCTTTAAAAACATGGAAAATTGTGACATAAGTTGTGTCCCTTCATTTTAAACACATTGTTGATTGTTATGAAAGATATGTTTATAATCTGTCAAAAAAAACAAACATGAATTTGAATTATATGTTCCTTTATTTTTAAACCCATTGTGTTCTTCCATTTTAAACCCTTTGTTTTATCACATGACACATTAAATTCTTAGAAAATGTAAAACTAAATGTAGTGTTAGAACGTCAGACAAAAGGATTCTTCTTTATATAATAACAGAAGACAAAAAGTAAAATAAAATAAGAAGGGAATGCGTTGGACCTTCTACAAGATATGTGGATGACTCACTAGTAAAGATAAAAAAAAAACCAAACTAGACTAACCATTAGAGTGTCACTACCAGCAACCATCATAGTCTGCAAGGAAAAAGTCAATTCTCCGTTTCCACAGCTTGGCCTTGCAAATAAGTGATACATAGTTGCTTTAAGAAAAAATTATTAGGCAGTTTTACGCGTAAAATAGGGATGTGCATACCTGACATGCAACCTTATGATTGCATCAACATCTAAATTAAAGTCTGATGTTAATTTTGGATCCTCTTCAAGTATGGAAAACATCACATCCATGAGGTCCTCCTTCACAGTTTCTACTGATCCTGTTATGTGGATGATTCACTGGTAAAGATATAATAGAACCCTCACTAGAGTAACCATTAGTGATATCTAGAAATTAAATCACATTCCAACTTTAGTAGGTATCAATAATGATAATACCAATGGACATTATCCGGAGAACATCATTAGCTAGTTTCCATTTTTAACTGATGTCAAGGTTTTGTAAGCATTTGGTTTCCATTTTTAACTGACGTCGAGGTTTTGTAAGCATTTTTTCGTCAAAAAGGGAAGAAAAAAAAAGGTTTTCTAAGTTAATAGCTTGTAGAAAGTATCATTTGAAAGTATCACGAGACCTATACGATATCATACTGATCGATCTTAATGAAAAACTGGCAAACTGCTTGCTGAAGAAGAATATTTGTATTCTTTATTATAATCGAAAGGTAAAACAAAAACTGAGATGCATAATTTGTTGAGAAATTGGGTCAATTGCCCAAATGTTTTTAAAACATGGTTCTACTGGACGTGTAAAAATTAGTATGGGAGAAATGGACACCAAGAAAATAGCAAAAATGAATCTGGATTCACCTTGGCTTAAACTAAAGGGTACATTATTTATATGTCCTTACTTTTGAAACCTAATAAATATATCCTTATACAACAATAAATATGTCCCTATTTTTTAATCCTAGCTAAATTGGGGCCTATAGCACCTAATTTGGGCATATCAAATTTTCATTCCCACACCACCAAATTACTCTGGGCACCCAAACTTCTGAAAAATACTAATTTACCCCCATATTAATTCCTAAAACAATCTCATATAAATACTAATCCTTACCATTTTCAGTAAATCCAAAAACAGAAAAACCTAACCTAAAAAAATTTATATTTTCATCATAATCTTTCCAAATTCTCAAAACTCTAATCAATTATTTTTTTGATCCTCTCCTCCAAGATCTTCGATCCAACCAAGAAAAAGGTAAATTTCCATCAACCCATTCTATGATTTTAATTTCTTGATTGATTTACATGTTTAAATCTTCAAATTTCGAAAATCAAAATCTCTGATTACATCCAGAATCGGTTTATGTTGACATATCGAATAAACCGATTATGGGTTTTGGTTTCCGCCATGAAGAGCATGCACAATAATCGGTTTATATGATAATTAACATCAACCGTTTTTAGGGTTAGAAACGAAATATGAAAAGCATGCACAGTAATCGATTCATAAGTGCTTTATAATAATCCGATTCTAGAAACATTTTTTTCTTTTAATTATGCGATCCCAAAATCGGGTTTTATGTTTGACTCTACAGATTCCTTTTAATAATCGGATTTTATATATGTACCACATAAACCGATTATGGATGTTTCACAGGCCTGTATGTTTTTGTAGTCAGAATCGGGTAACATATGTATGATTATGTACCGATTATTTATTGCTCACTAGTTTGTTTGTTTTTTTGGTTTTATGTAGATATGGACTTCTCACACCTAGTGTTTTACTCTCGAGAGCTCACATTGGAGGACATCCTTAGGAGACCACAACGAGTGCCAGAAAGAAGCCTCTATAAGTTTTCCTATGGACGTGAGACCCATCTTGAACAAGCCCTCTCATTGATTGACAAGCTTGCACTAGAGGATCTTTATGAGGTCATGAGGTTCACTAGGATGAGGATAAACATGATTTCAGCTGAGAGGGATCTCCATGCAGAAATTGAAGGAATATGGGAACAAATGGCTCAAGCACAAGCTGCTGCTCCTGCTGATGGTGGTACTGCAAATGGTCCCGGTGGTGCTGCTGATGCTAGTGCTCCTGCACTTTAAGTTTTTACATTTAAGTTTTAGATATTAAAAGTTTAGGTTTATAAGATTTGTGGATGTTTTAAGTTCTTAACACTCTTTTTAGGTTTGTATTTTGGATGATCTCTGTTCAACTCTTTTAAGTTCTTAACACTCTTTTAATGTTTGTTCAACTTAATGCACTTGAAGTTTAACTATAATTATGTGTTGCACCAATCGGTCTAATCGATATGTCAACATAAAGCGATTGTTCAAGCTATTATTGATGTATGTTTTTCAAGTTAGAATCGGGTCACATATGCATATATATAAACCGATTGTTCAAGCTATTTTTCCTGTATGTTTTTCAAGCTAGAATGGGATCACATATGAATATATATAAACCGATTAGTTTCGGTGAAAATTCAATTTTTTTACATGTCTTTAATCGATTTATGTTGGTCACAAAAATGACCGATTCCTGGTGGCATTAAAACACAATCGGGTTATATATACCTTCTACAAGACCGATTATTTCAAATTATTTCACGGTTTTCAAAAAAATAGTGGTTTGGGACTTTCTCTATAAATAGAGACCTCACCCTTAGACCCTATTTCCCCCAAAATTGATCATTTTATTCCTCCTCACTCCATATACTCCACAAATACTCATTTCATACCTCCACATACAAGAAATGGCATCATTTGATTCAAACGGAGATTTGGCAATCACCAAAGCATGGTACGCGGAAACTTGAGTTAGACGCCAGTCTTCCGTAAGGGTGGATTCAGTAACCTTTTTGGCTAGGGTACACAACAAATTTATCCAATAATTTGGAAATCCTAATGGAAGAAGTGTTCAACAAGTCCATGATAGGCACCTAGTCATCGAAAATGCGATACTTTCTTATTTAGCTTTCCAACCTCGGATTTTTAACACTCGACCCTTCAACTTGTCCATTGAACAATTTGTAAGTATTTTTGTGGTTTGTTTTACGTAATCCATGTTGTTTTGTCTTCCAATGAAACACCACTAACAAATGTAAGTTTGTTTTTGTATTTTTGTAGCACGAAGTCGTGAAAGCGCGCTACTTGGAGAAAAGGGGGAAGCATTCGCATTCGATGCAAGCTATCACTTCTTGGCATAAAAAATACCGGAGGATGACCCGGACTTCATGGATCGTGTATCATCCGCAGAGGAAGATTGATGGATTTAGAAGTTTTTGTATAGGTTTTGTGGGTAGACCTCTATGTAAACCCTCACGAGACTATAACTCGTCCACTAGGGTCGCCTAGGGGTTTAAAGGCTTGATGCATGTGCTAAATGCATCCTTAAATAATAATGGAACGAACGAAAAAAAAAATTGTGTGAAAGGAAACAATAGGTTTTTATATGTAATACGTAAAATCCGATTATCACAATCGGATTTACATATGGCAACGTGAACCGATTATAGATGTCCTGTGTTAATTTGGAAACACCAATCCAGATTCGGTTTACTTTTTCATGAACGTAAACCGATTTAGAGTACTATTTAAGAAAAAAATCTAAATGTTTGATGTTTTGAAGAACTCTCTAACATTAGTTAATCTCACATCCAAAACATAATTAATCCCTAATATGATTAATTAATGCTAATTAATTAGGGGTAAAATAGGTACTTAGGTAATTATTTTGATAAGGGGTGGTGTGAAGGTTATTTCTAATGACATTTTTTTGTCATCTAGCTATAGGCCCAAATTAAGTGCTATAGGCCCCAATTTAGCTAGGTTTTTAATAACCTTATTCATTTAAAATTAGATTACCTTAATACCCTCGCCCATATAATATTTTTCTTTATTTCAAAATGGAACAAATTTCTTCCTCTACCACTTCATCACCACCACTAGCATCGCCACCTCCAACGTTCAACTACCATTCCACCACCACCTACCAACCGCCACCACCACTAATATTACAACACCACTCTTTCACCACCACCACCAGTCCTCAACCACCACTAGTCCGTCGCCGCCACCACCACCGCCACCGCTGGTTCAGATATTTTTGTATCAACAACAGTAGTTGATCCAAATAAAAATAGAACTAACAGTAGAAGTTGATCAAATTTAGGGGATCAACAACGGTAGTTGATCCAAAGAAAAAAGAATCAACAATAGAAGTTGATAAAATTTAGGGGATCAACAATGGTTGTTGATCCCCTAAATTGGATCAACAATGAAATTTGATCCATGTAAATGGAGTGAACTTGGCGTGAGTCGAACACGCATCATCTGACATGGAGTCAGTCATGGTACCATTGCACCACAAGTTCAACATTAGAAGAAATTTACATGATTTAGACTACAAGCATGATTATACTAATCCAAGAAAATATTTTCAACAATAGGAGTTGATTGGATCAACAACAGTAGTTGATCCCATAAAAGATTGGGTCAACAACATGAGTTCATCCCATAAATGGGATCAACAACCGTAGTTGATACATAAAAAATTGGGTCAACAACCGTAGTTGATCCCATTAATGGGATCAACAGCAACAATTGATCCCATAAAAACATATAAACAATAACATATGATCATCACCTGTAGCTTCATACACAACAACAGCTTCAAGACCATTTTCAGATCTCGACTTCACCACCATTTTCAGATCGATTGCATACCGAATCAACTCCTTCTTCAATTCTCTTTAGTCAGATCCCAACATCTCGACTTCGCCACCATTTTCAGATCGATTGCATACCGAATCAACTCC
The DNA here is from genome assembly GCA_023529315.1 of Papaver bracteatum. Taxonomy (NCBI): domain Eukaryota; kingdom Viridiplantae; phylum Streptophyta; class Magnoliopsida; order Ranunculales; family Papaveraceae; genus Papaver; species Papaver bracteatum. Next base: position 945,926 of record JAJJWX010005265.1, on the reverse strand, counting down.
TTCTTCTCTTTATTCATAGAAAAAAATGCAAAACCCATCACAATTTTGTACCCGGTTCAACTCGATCTCGAACACAGATTCAAACCCCATTAAAACAGCACCAATAGTTCCCATCATCAACTGTGACCCAAAATCTAACAGATCCTTCATCTTCTTTGCCAATCTAACTCGACCCCAATCTTAATTTCATCTCAGGAACCCTAATTTCACCTTCCGGCCTTCAATCTCTCAGTTTAGATTTAACAGCAGCTGAACATATTAACAAAATTGAAAAAAAAAAAAAACATAACTGTAATAGATCTGTTGATAGCGGTGGTGGATGTAAGGGAGGTGGTGGTGCTGGTTGTTGTGGAGACAGTCGAGATGGTGATGGTTGAAGTGAGATGGAGAAGATGGTGGTGGGAGCGATGCATTTTTGTTCTCTGTTATCAGAAGTGAAGAAGAACGAAAAGATCAGGCTAAATAAGGAATTATAATAATTTGTTTTTAGAAAAAAAAATCATTTTTGCCATCAGGGATATTTGTAAAAAGGCTTAGAGTGTGAAGGCCCATCATAAGGAGGGACAATAGTTCAATTTCCACTAAACTTAAAAAATAGCGAGGGTTAAACTGGATGCATCCTGATGTAAATTAAAAATAAGAAAAAATATTTGAAAATAGGAAGGATGAAACTATTTACATCCTGACTATTTTTACATTTTTGTCCATTTAAATAGTATCAAATTTTACATGTCTTTTTCACCCAAAAATTATCGTTACTGGGTTAATTGACCGAGTTTATGTAATTTTTTTAATTCTCAAAAGTAACAAGAAAAATATGTACTCAAATTTCAGAACTCTTTAAAGGCTTTTATATAGGTGGTGATTTTTTCATCTCTAGAAATTCTTGTTGCGAATCCTTTTTTCTCGTAAACTGAATTTAGCAATGTTCGTCCGTCCGTCCGTCTACACTTGATTAGATTGCATTCCCAGATCTTTCAGGGAAACATGGCTGTTCATATGTGGAATTGCTTGTAAAGAATTTATAATATCCGTATCGGCACTTGCAATTTCATTTATGGTCCCAATTTCTGGATCATAGCAGCACAAAACACTACGACGAAGCCAAAATAAAACTTGATTGCTCTTTGTCAAGGACATCGGCTCGCGAAAATAACTGTCGTTCTCTCCTTGCCATGGAATGCTAAACTCTTTTCTCCAACTCCAACAAGGATCAGTATCCTTCTCGTTGTTGTTGCCATCTTCTATAGTGATATTCTTGTGGTTATGTTTGAAGGACCACAAGTCTACACTTTTCCCTTGCTCACGATGCACAACATAAAGATATCCTCCCAATACCTTGACTTCACAGAAGCTACCCCCGGTTGTTGAACGTAAACAAGGTGGTTGTTCAGGTACTCGAAACTCTTCATCTGCTAAATCGAACGTCACAAGTTTCCACTTTGAATTCAAATCGTCCATAAAATAAATCACTCCGTTTCCTACGACTCCGGGGACATTATTTAATTGAAACGGAATATCTTTGATGTTTCTCCATCCACCACCACTTCCAAGTGTATAAACCTGAACCTTTCCGCAGGGGTTGACATATGGATATGTAGACACTGACTCGCCGGTGTAGTGAATTCTAACAACCTTATACTCGTTGGTTTTGGGAAGGTAACCAAATCCACTAGCTATCTGACCGTCTTCCGGAGATAACTTTGGAAGATTAACGCATTCTCCAGTTGTAGGATTGCATATGTAAACCGGATCATAAAGAGAATAATCATCATGCTCCGGCATAGAAATACAAACCAAACCGTTGCATGAACCAACTATTTTCGGCGGCTCTTTTACCATCTCGAATGGAGGAAGATTAATCTTTGTAAGCCTTTCGTGAGAGAACTGGCCATGATCATTATTTACCTCGTCGTAGTCTCCATAGTAGAGTTGTGCGTTAGTTTCCCCACGTAGCGAGACCAAGAAGAGAAGACCCACATTGCAACGAGAGCCGAGCAGAGTTTTCCATGTTATGCATACTAGTTTGGAATTCAAATCAAAACTGGCTGGTAAACGAGACAGAATTTTGCTTATGATATCCAAGGGAAAACGATCCATCGAAATTGCCAAAACAAAAACTCTTAAATGATGCTTTCTGTTATTTATAGGCGAACTTCATATTTATTGGTAAAGTGAAAAATACTAGAACCCCCTACTATATGGGTTCAACATTTACAAGCCTCACAAAATGGATCATTCATTGTCAACTCCATAATTTAGGAAAATGATATTGCTAGGCCCAAAAAATCAAATTTTCTTCAGATCTGACCCATAATTAATTATTACGAATTTTAATAATACCAAGACTACCCTTTAGTATTTATACAAGAGGAATATCACAAGATATTTTCAATTTCAATTTCATTTTCTCTCTCTTCTCCTTTCATTTTCTCTTTCAGCTCCGGCGGAAAAACCCTGAAAACTTCTTCGTCGTCTCCAAATTTCACCGATCTTCATTTTTTTCATCGATTTCATCTCCGTAATCTCATATTTCGAAACTAGTCATCGATTTATCATCATTTTAACCTCAGATTCATTCAGATTCAGTGAAAATACTGTGAAATTAACTCATGCGATTTCTCCTATTCTCAGAGGCGATTCAAACTTAAAACCTCTAGTTCGAGTATTTAGATAGAAGAGATGCTTGTAAATCACAAGATCTGCTTCGATTACTTGTTTTCGACTCTGTTTCGTCTCAATATGCTGTGTTAGAAACTCAGTTGAATGAGAAAGTGTTCAATGGAGATATTCGTAAAGGATCCGTTGTTCAATTGATTGACTACATGTGTAATATTAGGTTAGGTTTTCGTTCGTTCATCTAGTTTGTTTTCTGAAGAATTTGAATCGATTTGAAGCTGATTCAAAGCTGCATTAGGTTAGATTTTCGTCATTCTTACTTCGCTTAGTTCGATTAGGTTTTGATTTTTTTTTTATTGATTATATTCAGATCTGTGAATTCATCCGGGATTTTTAAGATCAGAGGAAGTGAGAAGATTGTTAACTCAATGGCGGAGGCAGTTGTTGTTTCATCACCGGCACCGACAGGCATTAAGAATGAAGGTGCGATTATTTTCATGAATCAATATATTTTGCATCTAGGTATGTGTTGATTATTGTTGTTATTGATGATGTTGTTGTTGAAGTTCCATTTGTTGGTTTTTTATTTTGATTTGTGCTAAGATTAGGAATAAATTCTTCTTCTCTCTATATGATCTTCAGTGTTGAATATAGTTCACTGGTATGTATCTAGATTATAGAACCACAGGTTGGCTTCCATTTGCATTTGTGATTCTAGAATTCATGAAAGGGTCATTCGTACACACTCAAATATATGCTGTATCGCTTCCATTCTCTCTGCCTCTGTCTTGCGTGTTATTGTTGGCAGGAAATGTTTCTTTATGTGAATGTTTAGTTTAGTGTTTCAATTTATGTTGTATCAGTAGCTCCAGCATTTAGTGAAGTTTGCTTTTTGTGTTTCTGATGTTATGGGTATTGGGCAGGCGAAAAAAGAGGGGGTGGCTAGATGCACGTTTAACATAGATAATAAAAGTGAAACTGTTTTCACTCCTGCGTTTCCTGAGAGTGATAGTGTTTTCATGCGTGCGTTTCGTCAAGTTGAGGCTCAACTTTGGAACCTCAAAAATTCTAGTATTACTTATTTCCTAATGTTGTTTATATACATACCAACTCTGTACACATATTAACAACTTCAAGAATAATTTAAAATGGTAACAGGTTGGTTTGGTAAGGATTTAAATGTGGAGAATTGAGACTAGCAAAGTAGTAATCTTGGAATGATAGATCCATTGTAGGTTGTTCTCCCAACACCGTGAAAGAATTCTTCAGGTCATCTAGGTTCAAGTCTGTGAACCAGTTACTATTGTCTTTCTTGTTTAAATTCTATTGTTTGAGGTTTATTACTTTGGGACGCAATATGATAGATAAGCTCAGTAGGTAGATCATTTTCAACATCTGATTCTACGGTTCTAATACTGTCTGAACCCGTGTCTTCTTCAGCGAACATAAACGAATCCATTGTTTCATCAATATATTGCTCTTCTTTTCGGTGCTCAGTTATTTCCCAGTTGTTCTTCTTGTTGTAAAGACGGCAAAGAACCCAGCCTTCCAGCTGCAGGAAACAGAAGTTCACGTCAGCATTGTACATCTTATATGGTCACCAGAATGAAAATATTATAGACTAAACCCCCTGACTATTACTCCATATATAAAGAACTTCTTATATGCAATATAGTTTAAACAAATGATGGTTACCAAGTGGAGTTTTGTGTATGCATTTTTGGTGCAGGTGTCAGCATGATACTAGTCAGTCTTAAAGGAGAGATAAGTAAGGTATGCATTCAACCCGCTAAATCTGACGATCATTCTCAGTCAAAATAGAAGGTACGTGAATCATTTGTTTGTGATTCTAACTTAAGAAATGTTACAACTATGAAACTGCCTTCTCAGAAATTTGATAAAGGTTCTAGAAATGATTTATATGAACTATGACAATGAAACTTACTCTTAAACTGTTGTTCTTGTTTGATGTACGCTTTGGTTCAGCTAATCGATATTCATGCATGATCCAATTAGTTTTAACTCCTTTTGGTGCTTTTCCAGAGTAGAAAACCATCGCCTTTTTAATTCCCACATTCTTTTCACTTCCTTTAGGCTTGATTGGTTTATCAGCACCAGTTGCTTTCAGCACCAGCATCATGATGTCGATTGTTGTTTTCAGTTCATTTGGCCTTTATTCTGCAGTTCAAAGCTGTGCCAGGAGAACCTGTGGTTATTTTTTCAAAATTGTGTCAGGAGAACCTGTGGTTATGTCTTCAAAACCCATAACCTAAGTGAACTACTCCAAAAAATAATTCTTTATTGACATCCTCAGATTGTCATATTTATCCTCAGCTAAGTATTTCATTTTGGTTAATGCTTGTGGTCTTCTTTACAGTTCTTTCATGGATTGTGTTTTTTCAGTTATTTTTTCACAACATTGTCGTTTGTTGGTCTCACATGCACCTTTCCTGATGATAGGTCGTTTGCTGGATTTTAAAAGGAACTCGAGGGGTACAAAGTTGCAGATTGCAAATGATTTCCAGCAGGTCATCTTTCAAGTTGCATTTAAGTACTACTTACTGGAAGCATCAAACAATTGTGTTACTGTGTGTCTCATTCACTATTGTCTTTACAATTTCTAGTACATTGTCTTTTCTCAGAAGTTGTCTAATCAGTAGCAGAACTGTCTAAAACTAGTAATTACTGCTTTTTCCTAAAATACATTGCAACTTCATATTATTCTTAATGTCTTTTGAACTGTTGATTTGTTAATATCACACTATGTCTATGTCTAGCAACTTCTGATGCGAAGAAGACATGCTACTCTCCGTGACACCTTCTGGTGTTGGTGGTGCATGTACAGGTTTTAGAAGAGGATTATGGAGCTGGTGGTGGTGGTGGTGATGGTGGTGGTATTGGAGCTGGAGGAAGAGTAACTGGTGGAGGAATATGTATCAGATGGGTGTGGAAGGTTGTAGCATAATGATTTGTAAGTTATCTAACTTTTTTTGGATGTGTAACTATTAGTTACACATGCTAATTAGATGTGTAACTTCTAGGTACACAAGCTAAATGGATGTGTAACTACTAGTTACACATGCTAATTAGATGTGTAACTTATAAATACAGGTTCTAATTGAATTACTAGTTAGTTAGATATGTAACTACTAGTTTCTGAAGTTATCATCTAGTATTGTTCCAGCATTTCTTATTCGATATTTAGGTTCACGGTTGCTCACTGATTGATTATGTCTCTCGATAATGAATTTTTTAGATTCCCTTGAGTGTTTATGAAATTGATTAAGATTATAGTTCAATTGGCTAATAACTTCTTATCAGGTCACTTTAGATGAAAGTCCTAGTTACACATGTAGCACCAACATGTATAAAATTGATTAAGATATGGATGTGTAACTGCAGGTTACACAAGCATATGGATGTGTAATTGCAGGTTACACAAGTCCTTTGTGTTTATAACTGCAGGTTACACAAGCATATGCATGTGTAACTGCAGGTTGAGATTATAATTATCCTTGAAAGGGAAAAAAACTATTCAATGCACTCAAATTCTTTTTGAAGTTTTATTCACTTTTAGTTTTTGATAACATATATGGATGTGTAACTGCAGGTTACACAAGCATATGGATGCGTAACTACAGGTTACACAAGTCCTTTTGTGTTTTTAACAGCAGGTTACACAAGCATACATAGGTTACACAAGTTTTTTGTGTTTCTAACTGCAGTTACACAAGCCATATGGATGTGTAACTGCAGGTTACACAAGCATATGAATGTGTAACTACAGGTTACACAAGTCCTTTTGTGTTTATAACTGCAGGTTACACAAGCCATATGGATGTGTAACTGCAGGTTACACAAGCATATGCATGTGTAACTACATGTTACACAAGTCCTTTGTGTTTCTAACTTCCGGTTACACAATCGAAGTCATATGCGTGTGTAACTGTCAATTACACATGATAGTTGCATGTGTAACTTCAAGTTACACATGCTAAGATGGGTTATCATGTGTCTTTTTTGTGATCTTTGTTCTATAATTTTGCCTTACAATTCTCCTATAATATTTTGTTTTTTTGCTTTTTATTCATCCAACCTAATCCATGGATGTTTATTTCGTTGCAGATATGCAAAGCATTTTGGAATGAGGAAGACAAGAAAGAAAGGCAAAACTTCTAGTATAGGTTTCAGTGGATTATTTCTAGTGTTTTAACTCATTTATTGTGTTCAGTAACAATCGATTACTATAGCTGGTAAAAAGAGTTATTATTGTAAATTAATGTTAATGCAATAGATGTATTTTTTGTATATATATTTTTTTTTTCTGTTGTGTAACTGTTGACTACACATGACATATGCATGTGTAACTTGTGGATACACTTGTCATATATATGTGTAACTTCTTATTACACATGTCATATGGATGTGTAACTTTAAGTTACACATTATTGAATACACAACATGAATGTGTAATTTTTATACATGTGTAACTTCCAGTTACACTTGAAATATCAATGTGGTCGGAGGTGGTGGTGAGTTGGTGGTGGTGGTGGGTCGGTGGCGGTGGTGGTCGGAGGTGGTTGCCGGTGTCTAATGGTGGTCGGTGGTGGTTGCCGGCGGTGGTGGTCGGAGGTGGTTGCTGGTGGTGGTGGTTGCCGGCGGTGGTGGTTTGCCGGCGGTGGTGGTCGGAGGTGGTTGACGACGGTAGCTGTGGCTGTCGGAGGTGGTTGACGGTGGTTGGAACATCATCACATAATATTTTAATAATTTGGGGCCTAAATTTAAAATTTATTTAATTATGGGCTTGACCATATGCATAAGGGTATCAAAGTCTTTTAATAATTTGGGGCCTAGATTTAAACTTCTTTTAATTAAGGGTCTCACATTATGAGTTATCCATGGGTTGGGCCTTAGCCTAATTTTCCCAACCATATATAACTTTATAGGCGAACTTCATATTTATATGTAACCATATATAATGGTGGTTGTGTGTGTTTCCTAGGTGGAAACATAAACTAGACATCTCATTCAAATTTTTCCTTAAGTTTAGGGAGGAAAATAGTTCATCTCCAATGGTGTTGTTTGTGATTTTTTATGAATTAAATGTAAATTTTACTTTTAATAGTTTTTAGATTTTATTAGAGTTAAAAATGGTTATTTAATATATTGAAATTAATTTAGGTAAGAAAAAGCTTACTAGGATAGCTTGACATTGTCAAGGTGAAGGTCTAAAACTTGACATTCACCTTGACATTGTCTAACAAAAATGAAGCCATGTCATCTTCACATTGATTTAAGAAGTTGGGTTTGAGAAGAATTTTAGGGAAAATGAATGTCTATCATATGTGGACTTAGACATTTATCTTCACATACATTCCATTGGAGTAGCTCTAAGATACAGTGTCCTTGTCTGAGAAGAATTCTATATCCGAGACGAGAGAGAGAGACGAACAGTACTACGGAATTGTACCGAAACCTCCTCAATACGGCTGGATACTACTGGTACTACGTACGCCCGTTGGAAAGTTGTATTGAGTTTCCTAAATCTTTCACCAGGCCAGCCATTTGTCACCGGGTCGAACCATGTATGATCCATCATCAATTTTCAGACTTGTGTAGGTAGCCCTTAGTAAATGGGTATATGAACTACTGTGATCAATTATAGCAACAACCTGTGTTTATGTATCAGAATTTGCATGGCCATGGGTCCGTTAGGCTGGATATTCCTCTCTAGTGATGATATGTTGCTATTATTCCCTTGGAGGTTCGGTCATATATATTCCTCTACATGGTCTTCCTATACTCATTCCCTTTCTTTGGAGGTGATTATGACTCTTTTTGCCTACTATTTCTTGCCCGACACAAACCGAATCCCGGTAAAAGAAGATGCCTCTGAAGTACGAAAGCAACATTGGTTCTGGAGAAGGTACTTTGATGACGGCGACACCAATCTGATGGTTTGCGTAACCACTTAAAAATACAGTAACGATCTGAATGTTTGACGTAATCTTAATTCATGTAAAATTAGTCCTTCGCTCTGGCCGTAATTCGGGTTCGTACACTAAATTATATCAGTTCTGCACACCATTTGGCAATTCTCTTCAACATGTTTTGCACACCATTTGGCGATTCTATATATGCCCGTATTTCTTAAATTATGCTCTCAACCATCTAGCATTTGCATATGCCCTTCTAAGTACCTCTCTAAATTTGAGCTCTAACGAATATGAGAAAAATGTACAGCAGAGTCGCATGCATAAGAAAAGTAGCACTGTACTTAGGATTTGAGGCGATGGTTGAGATTGTTCCTGATAGATCATTACAGCACTGTACTTAGGAAAACGGATCTTTGAGATTATTGTGGATCAGTGCAATAACCTTTTTTGTACCGTTATATATTTTATTTTGTTAGGATAGATCATTACAGCAGGGGATATCGAGTATTGTTCACTGCATGAATCAGTCTAATACATAAATCGCGACACATGTGCCGGTCAATTCGGCTTCCATCCGGATTGGGCAGCATCGATGGATCGGAGTGTACAAGGTAAGGACGTGGGCGCAGGAATTCCTCAATCGCGAACTTGTAAATAATCAGGACAGAAGTGAATGGGGGAGATCCTCCCAGTAGCCCTGTCTCCTGGGCAAGGATTTAAGTGGATTTGCTAAGCTAAAGGTCGCGAATGCGTAAACCCGACTAGACAGTAGACCCGCTCCCTGTCCATAACAACGCGACACGGTATGTGTCAAGGATTATTCCTGCCTCTGGGCGGGTTGCGTCTCGGCCTGCGACAGCCGGTGTAAAACCTTCGCCGCAATATCGTGGATACTAGCTTCACGAGTTAGTAGCCCTACTCGACCCGGTACTTGTTACTGGAAAAGAGTTTTTGGATTTTTGGATTTTTTGGTTGAGATTGTTCCTGACGACAAAAAGAGGCTAAGAATAACAAAGTCTGTGCCAGTTTCACTCAAGGACCCTTGTGTCAACTAGCATCTAGTTCATCTAAGCAGTGAATGGCTTGGTATTGTAATAAAAGAACTAGTTTCCAAGAAGTAACGCAATCTATGCCATAAACAAGCTGGGCCAAGCTTTGTGTTTCCCCCTCAACTAGCAAGATGACTTTAGATTTTGACAAGGAACGATCAATCACCTTCAAATGACAGCAAATTGGTTCAACCATCTTCGTAATTCCCATCCAACAAATATGAAGGGGAGAACCCAAAGAGCTTCCTTATTCTCATCTTTTTTCAAAACAGGTTGACCCTCCTGAAAGCTTTTCCATCCTTCATACCACTCGTCAGGCTCCAACTTCAGATAAAACTCAGATTCAAGGGCCAACAGATTATCTGGAAGAATCTCGCCGCTTGGTGCAATTTTGGTTGCAAGTCGAGTTGATTTAAGGGAAACTAAGTTACTAGTAAACCTGTTCGATTTGATGCAGCTTGATCAGAAGTCTCGTGACCAATGATAACAGCATGACCCATCCCAACCTTCCCATGTTTCAATATTGGAAAGCAGATCAGTCGGCACACCCCTGAGATTTTTCCTGTGATGGATTGCATAACTTTCTAGCGCATAAACACTGAGATGACTCTACAACTGCATGTTATTAGAGAACGCTCCAAAATTTTCCCAAACTGCATACCTGACCATTTTCAGAGCCTTCAGATCACCCTTCAATTTACAGAGAGTAGACAGCAAATGAGGCAAGCTCTTGCGATCCCAAGACTCGTGTTTCTTGTTTGCCTGAACTCCAGCGAAGGAACAGTCACTCCTAGGTTTGGAAGTTTGACAGTGAGTGCATCAACGATATCAGCTTCAGCTTCAGCCTTGACATTTCAGCTAGTCGGAGAGATGTTTAAGCTCTCTTTGGACTTCCAGATCTGAATGAAGCATCATAATGTTTCTCTTATGATCAGACGAGATAAAAATGAAAAGATAGGGGGAAAAAAGAAAAACTTAAATTACAGTGCTGATTACTTTTTTTACGGGTATTTTTTTTTTTTTTGAAGCATTTTTTTACGGGTATGATTTACTTACAAAATTGAAAAAATTGTCTTGACCAAAATATCTTTATATCTTTAAACAGCTTCGTAAACAAAAAGGATGAAAACTTATTTATGAACAGAATATAGTGCTGATGAATATAAAAATTCAGAAAACAAGTAGGCAACCTAAAGTAGGCACACCTACTTCTGAACAAAATTTGGGCTTTAGGAACAGATATATCAGAAAACAGGTATGCAACCAAAGAAAGAGATGCCTATTTTAAGAATAGAATTTAGTGTTTATGAAGAAGAAAAGAAATCAGAAATCAAGTATGCACCCCTAAAGTATGTACACCTATTTCTGAACAAAAATCTTGCATTCTGTGGTAAAAAATATCTTAAAACAAGCATGCAACAAAAATGATGCATCCCTATTTATGAACATAACGTATCAGAAAACTACTATGAATAATGGATGCATACCTTTAAATGAATGCAATCCAGTCTTTATGAATAAAGTTTCCTAAACCATGCATTTACATGTGGTTCTTTAGACTAAGATGAGATATTTCTACCTTAAAAACTACGGTGATGTCAATTTGATCCTTGAGCCAAATTTTCCATAAATTAAGAACGTATTCTCAAAGTAAAAATGGTATATTACAAAATAGAGAAGATTAGAGACAATAGCAAAGGTTTGCATAATTAACTAGCTATAGTAGACAATGATGTTATAATTAACTAATTAAGGATAATTAAAGTATTCTAGTTTCTCTTCTATCCACTCTGCAAAGCCGGAATGTCCCCCAGGTAAGGAACTCCCAGAATATACTATCTAAACTAGTGCAGCAGCAAAATCAGCTCAGCATGATTTCATACAACCATAAGATATAGTTTGCATTCTGAGATTACACGCAAGGAAAGAAAGTAAATGTGGACAAAAAGATTCACCTCAGCACAAGCAAGACTAGAAGCTGAGAAGAAGTATTCCCTTGCAGCCCGAATAACAAGATTTTCAGCCTTTTCTGTTGCCAAATACACTGTACTGGTTCCTTTCAAATGGTTCCTTGAAAGTGAAAACATCCCAGCTTTTAGCAGTCCTCAAAAAATTCCATCAGCATATATTCTAAGTCCGGATAAGGAAACGCCTTTCCCTGGGAAAATTGCATCTCTCTTTAAATGTTTGAGTTTGCCCAATCGTTATCTGATCTGTCAGGTTGCCGGCGAACAAATTTAGAGAGAATAAGACGAAGAATCTGTTTTACACCCTTTTCATCTGACTGAGATTCTAGCAAGAACTTGATTGGTTTTGGAACCTGAAATATTAAGTCATGCAGGATAAGAACTTTCACACAAAAAAATCCATCTAGAGCTGAGAATATTCCATACCAAGATGACAAGGCATTATTCTTGTGAGTTGAGACTCGTGACAAAGATCTAATGAACAAATTCACATAATTACCTGATAATATGCTAAGAGTCTCCCTGCCTCAACATGGCCTTCTGCAGTTTGTACTCTTTTCTCTAGACCACCAGTATCTGCCGCATGTAACCAATGTTACCTTGTACAAAATTTTAAGATTAGGATTGATCCCATCCCAAAATAACTCATAACTTGGACCCAATCAGGCGATTCTGAAATCTCAATGGTGCAAAATGATCAATTTTCTCAAAATTAAATTCAATTAACCTTCGATTTTTGAAAACTTTGACAAAATGGATGACATTGCATTCCATCCATCTATAAGACTGCAGAAATAAATGCACTGCAAGGCACATTCAAAAGCTTCGACCTCATCCATGAAAATGCTATCAATTCCAAAAGCCCCACAACCGTTCTCTATGACAGTCAACCATATATCTAATTTGTTATCAGCAGCAATCTCCTTCAGCATCTAACCAAAAATGATTGGGTTTGCCTAGCTTCCATGGGAGGTGAACGGCTTCGCATAAAGGGAATAGCTTTCTCACACAATCTTTTGTGCACCTTACAGTTCATATGCTTTGTAACTGAGGATTCCTGATTCAACAAAATTGAAGGATTGATTTTTATTTTTAGATTTGTAACACAATGAAGATGGAAACTACATAACATCTGAGTTGTGGTCAAACTATTGACTCTTGAAATCCGATAAAGCATTGAGGTAAAGAAGATATCCATCAACCAAAACAGAGAAACCAAGATTGTGTCATGAATAAATTCGACATATTTGTGACATATCTCCACTAAGATACAATCAACTGCTTGAACTGAGTATTCACATATCCAAAAAAAAAAGAACACTGCTTGAACTGAGATTTGCATATAAAGCACAGATTACATTAAACAACACTTCTACCTAAGATCATCAAACTGTTTCCAATATCGATTCTTTAAGATTCTTAACACAATGAAAATAGAAAATACCTAAGTTTCTTAGTTGACTTCAAACTACTTGCCATCTGAAGTTCTGAAATCCTCAGCTTGCCACGTAGTTGACAGGTTTAGCAAAAAATATGTTAAATGGCATCACTTGGTGTTTCCAGATTTTAAATATTCACCGCACTAACACGTTCTTCCTCAGGTAAAATAGACCAGTTAGGCGATTGCACAGCTCTCAACCATTTGAAATCATCTACCTTTGCCCAATTTCCAGTCTCTTCATCAAGACTTGAATCTTTAAGGTCTTTATCGATTCCTTCATAACACAACAAATAGGGAGCAAACCTCACACTATTGCAATCCTCTATTATCGGCCTACTCCGAACCCGGAGATAAAAATCTGTCTTCTTAGCATGATGAATCCTCATTTGATGAGACGCCATCATAAACAAGCAATCCTCAACTTGTTCAATAAGAATCGACCCCATAACAGGTCCTACGTAAACACGACAATTCCTCAATCTATGAATGTAAAGTGCTCTAAAACAACCAGTTATTCTCACCTCACACGAATTTAAGTCCGAGAGAGTGAAATCTCCCTCTTTCGAACTTCCAAAACCTTTAACCAAAACGACTCCCTCTTTGTTATGAAACCCAGGAGAATCCCGAACTTGAATACTACATCTTTCAGCTGAAACCGAATCGAAACCACTATTTTCATTCTCAGTTGTAACCACATTGCCCTGATTTTTCTTCGCGGCGATAGATTTATTCCTAAATGAGAATTTCTTCTTAGGTAATAACTCATAATTAACACTCTCTAATGTTTCTTTCAAATCAGATATGGTTTTAAGAGACGCCCGCACTTCATAAGAAGGCAAGAAGTATGAATTTTCTGCTACTAGTTTCTCAAGTTCAGAAATCAAAATCGATAGTTTGTCAAGATAAGATTTTAAGTTAGCTTTTGATTCTGAATCAGTAGCAAGACGGCACCGATTGATTTCAGTTTCGATTGATGTTTTGGATTCATAAAATCGATCTGTAAATGATTTAGTGGATTCAAAAGCAGGTAAATCACTTGAATCAGACTTACGTGAGATAGCTTGTTGGAGACGAGATTGGTGGAGACTCAAGAGGCGCTCAATCATTGCAGCATGTTTCTTTTGAGCAATTGTATCTTGGGGTTTGTCTGAGGTTTCTGTTGGGTTGTTTGATTGATTTTCTTCCATGGAGTTGTCGATTTGTGCACTAATCTTCTCTACTTCTTTTTCTCCTTTCTCACTCGTTCTGCACTCCTCTTAAGCTGTGAACTGAAATCAGCATATCCCATATTCAAAATCAAAATTCAATATAATATTGTCTCAGAAACAAACTCTTAAGCTATTTCCACCAACAGTTGAGAAGTTCATTAAGTCTTAAACAAAGTCATCCTATCATATTTACTAATCTATATTCAAAATGAGTGTATGTGTGAAGTGCAAACACATGAAAAGAAGTAACCCAATTCTTAGAACAAACATCTTTCAAACAAAATCTCTATCTGTAGACAAGATAACTAATGTATCTACCGAGTCAGATCTCCACAACAAAACTACAAAAGAAGATGATCATTCATCTAAACAGGTTGAATAATAGAGATTCAACTATTCAAGTAAGAATTGAAATGAAAAAACAAAAAAGAACATATAGCAAAACACCAAAAAATATGAAACCCATATCATAGATTCATCCAAATTTATCATATTACATCAAAAACCCAGATTAAACAAGGAAAATTTTCCACAGAATCAATCGCTTCAATCCATAACCATATTCCAGATCAAACATGCAATTATTAAGAGGTCAATTCTCATTTAACAAATTCAAATCAAAGATAAGAACCCTAAATTCAAATTCAAATCAGATGAATTACCTGTTGTTAGTTTTTGAAATAAACAAAGACGTACAAGAAGAATAAGTAACTGAAGAAGAAGGTTGTACTGGTGGTAGTGGTTGTGATAGACACTATATAGTGGTGGTGGTGTCTCTGTGAATTGGTTGTGGTGGTGTCGCTATGACGAAGTGAAGAAGAAGAAGGAAAGAACGAAATGAATGTGGATTCGCTTTAAATAATTTTTCTTGGAATTGTTTCTTGGAATTGAACCGTAAGTTGTTCAAGATGTTCAGATTTGTGTTAAGTTGCTGCATCAAAATTGTTGAATTAAGTTGTGAATTGTTGGTTGTAACCATAACGAGTTGGAACCAATGTTTTGAAAATCGCCCCGGACATCGAACCGGCAAACTTACTAGGTCAAGGGTCACCAGTGGGTCAACCAGTGGTTCACTGGGTTAGTTTATATAGTAGCAATGTTCTGAAAATCGGCCCGGACATCAAACCGGCAAAATGACTAGGTCGAGGGTCAGATGGTCCAACCAGTGGTTTAACCCGGGTTTACTGGGTCAGACTAGGCAATGTTCTGAGAACCTATGTTAAGTCAACCTACTTTAAAATCTAACGACTTCACACAAAAAATATTAAAAAAAAAACTCTCTTCTCGCATTAAAAAACTTAAGTGTACTGCTTCATTATAATGTCCGCCCATCTCCTTCTCTTTCTTCTCTTTACAAATCTATGCATTTCTTTTCATAGTTAATAGATCTAGTTGTATTTGGTTATTTGCCTTCATCTTTTGATGCTTATTTTTTTCTTTTTGATGCAATCACATCTCATGATGAGTATCCATTCATATCTAAAGAATCATCTTGATATTTTTATTTTACTACTTATTTGTCAATATTTTCTTTCACTGCCCTTAATCCTTGATCAAAGAAAGGATATATTTGATGGGTTTTTATTTATTCCGAGGTTTCTTAATCTCACAAAGGTGAGCCTAATCGTTAGGGTGAGAATTAAATTTGAATTCCAAACATGGATCTGACTATCCAAGTACATGTATCTCCATTTATATAATTGAAAAAGATGAAGAAGATTGATTTGATTGCAGCTTTGTCTTTAAAATCTTCAAATAAACATTCCATGATGATTCATTTGAGAAGATTCAGAACATATGCTGTAATTTTTATTTTTCATGAATTTTCATTTCTGAGGCAACCCAGTTGGAACGGTACTGGGTCGCGTGGGTTACCGGTCGAATCGCCCGGGTCACCCGGTTTACAAGAAATATAACGGTTTTTGTCAAAGTCTTGGGTCGATGTTGAATCGGACCCACCTAAAAGTGACTGGTCGCAAATTCACTTAGGGTTGACCGGCCGGTCCGGTCCGGTTTTCAGAACACTGTATAGTAGTGAAAAATTATTAACTTGGTGGTTAATCTGGTGTGGGCTTGAAAATAAGGTTCATCTGGTGTGGGTTTAAAAAGATAACTGGTGTGGGATTAAAAAGAAAACAACTAGTAATTGACCCCACGTGTTTGCAAGGGTTTTATGGGCATTCTAACATTAAAAAGAAACCCTAGCTAGCATCTGCCTCTTTCTATTAATTTTTGAGTTCTAAAAAGTAAACATCCATTTTAGTCCACCTCCATAGTTCTCTCTCATTTTTTTCTCTTTTCTGTTTCTTTCTTCTTTGATCTTTTATCTCTCAAAATAATTTACACCAAATACTAAATGATAACCGTTTAAATCAATCTTCCCATTAATATATTTCCTTTTCTTCTATTACAGCAACACTAACTTGATTAATGAGAAAAACACCATTTCAGGCATCAAAGAAGAACCCCAAAGTTTCAGTCTCACTATAATTTTTCCTTTTTCTTGATTAAATTAAAATATGTCATTCGTATCTCCAATTCCTATTTCAGAAAAGAAAAGAAAAAAAAAATCTCGACACTAATTTTTATTGACGGAAAAAGAACCGCCCGAACCGGCTAAAAACCCAATTGGATCAGTGGTTATCTGGTTGATCCGGCCGGGTCACCGGGTTAACTGGGTTTTTCAACACATTACTGGGTTACACATGAACCGGACCGTTTTCCCTATCGGTTTACTAGTTCAACCGGCCGGTCCGGTCCGGTTTTTAAAACACCGGTTGGAACTTACTTGGCTGTGGTCTCTGTTTAAACCATCATGTTCGTGGTTGATTCATGATTCTTATGTCGGTGATGGATGTACCCTTAGTTATGGCCATTACTCCGTACTTTAGTTTCAGAAAACAATACGACGACTGACTTGATTACACAAATATGTCAAGTAGTTTTTCAGAAAAAAATTGTACTAGTCAGTAATATTATATACGAATTCTTTGATCCATGATTTTTCTGATAAAATATTGTTAATTGCTTATTAAACTCCTTAGTGAAATCATTTGACTTAAGGATTTCATCTTTATCCAGTCCATGCCAGATGGTAACTTGCCACCTGACTGGTCAGGTAACTTTATTGTTTGACTATATTATCATTAGGCCAATCACCGGTATCTACAGTATGCCAGTGAAGACATAAACACGGTACTGCTCCTACTTACAGAATTATTACCATCGGGCTGAATCAAAAATGAGAATAAATGTTGAAAAATCCATGTCTTTGATCGGGTATATGACCCGTAATTAATGCTTGATTTTTTCTTGAATCATAATTAATGCTCATTTGAAATAAATGTGCAGGAGGGATCACATATATGTTTGGGACAGACTTACATGGCTAATGAAGTATTTTGATGGCATTAGATTTCTTCAACTCCATGTATTGAGACGCACATATATTAAGCTAATTCGTATCTAGTGATCCAACATTAACTAGAGGTGTTCGAGATGGAAGTGGCTGTTGTTTTTATTGGAGGGGTTTTATGTTCTTTTATTCGTATCGTGCTGTGCACAAACGTTGGTTTCAATATCCAAACCGAGCCTGGTGTAAGTTCAAGATAACAGACGCATTCCCTAACAAAAGATGACGCACACATCAAATTCGGAACAAATAAATTGAAGCAATCTAAATTTTGATTCATAATAATGACTTAGCCAAACATACTTCTCAAAACTAATGGAAATTTTTCACTAATTAATAAACTAAAAAAAACAAAGCAAATAACTAGTCAAGACTTGAGGAAATAAATCATGGATGTGCTAGGAGGTAAGAAGCAGCTGCAAAAATATCGACAGTCGCTGTTTGTCTGTGTCATTGGAGATGATCGGAAGGAATTCTCGCAGTCAGTGCCGGCAGCTGCAATAGTAGTTGCTTGCTTGTTTAATCCAATGTAATCTTGTGATACTATCAGCTTAGAAGCCACTCCAAAGCCGTAATAAGCATCTGTATAACGTGCTTTACAGTACTGGAGGTGGGCTTTTTGAGCAGCACTTGTCTCCCTGAGAAGTAAGTCATGATTGATCTGGTTAAGAACATCCTCGGCCTTAAGTGATCCTTGATCAAGCATCTCATTTGCTACATCATAAACAGTTGCAGACGTAACACCGGGACTAAGATTTAAGACACCATTGCAATAGCTAGGGCTTTTGGTTAGACTACAAATTTGATCGATTGATACTTTAATATCATCATTATTCTGCTGGAGATCTCTTGCTGCGGTTGTTGAAACAGCAACCAAAGCTAGAAGCAATTAAAACAAGGTGAGACAAGTTAAACCGAGATGCCATGACGATGGATGGATGTTAATAGATGAAACTTGTGAATTTAGGTTGAGCGATGCTTCTTCTTATATACACCAACATATTTTTAAGTTACCTTTTTAAGTGTAAAGCTCTAAATTAAGCAGGTATATGCTAGGTTGAGGGATGGAGACTGGACTGGAGTAATATTTATGACCTATTTTAACTGCTAATAATTTATTTATTAAAAATAAGTCATGTAAGGAAACGAATCTTATACTACACAATGTAAATTTATATGCATCTTTCCTTTTGAATAACATTAAAAGCTTAAAACCTCCATGGACCATTCCTATTATATATTTTTTTCCTTGTTTAACCCAACGATTCTGATTTTGTTTCTTGAATAATAACCGCATGATTGCTAAAGGGGACCATATTAGTAAGGGGTACCGTTTGAATGATTTGACGGTCAGGACCAGATATAACTCTTTTATCTCATATAAAACGGTACCCCCTGCTAATTTCGGTCCCCCCTTAGTGTCAATTATTGGGTTGGCGCCAGCCGCCAGGGAGGAACCTAGCAAAGGACAAGACAAGTCCGTGCCTCGATGCCCTGTCTTGGTCCAAAAACAATTTTTATATGGAAATTTTTACAAATAGGGTTTAGTCCACATAAAAGTATAAAACTAGCATATTGAAATTGTACCCTATGTTTATTTTTCCTTCCTAAATTGGGGCCTATAGGACTTAATTAGGGCCTGTGAATTTTTTCATCCACCCCATAGAAATGATAAGGGGTGTCTAAGTTTGATGAAAATATCATTTTACCCTTTATGAAATTTTCATATTACCAATTTATCCTCATTTAAAATAAAAATAATAATAATCTTGTAAACTTCTTTCTGTTGGAGCTCAGCTTGTTGCGAGACTCCCATCCAATTCTTGTAAACTTCTTTCTGTTGATGAGGATTAATAATATTTGTTTTTCTTTAAAAATAAAAATAAATAAATCAAATCAAAATCACTTCCATTTCCATTTTCGTCAAAATTAAGAATTCAAAATCAAACGAAAAATTAAGAATTCACTAAAATAGGTAATTTTTCGTTTTTACTCGAATTAGGTACTTTTTTATTAACCCAATCCCCTAGAGTAGGTTTCAATAACATGTAATCACTCAAACAATCCAATTTTTTCAAATCAAAGTTTTTTGGATTTATAACAATCGGTCTACGTCAATGCACTTGTAAACCGATTTCATTTAAAAATGGTTGTTGTTTATGTCCACAAAGACCGATTGTCCTGGATGGCATTCTGGTCGGAGGAAATTGAACCAGAATCGGTCTACGTTAATGCCCACATAACCCGATTCTTGTATGGAATTTTTCTGTGTGTTTTTTTGTTAGAATCGGTTTACACGATACATATATAAAAACTTATTCCTGTTATGCAATATTAGGAATCGGTTTTTATATATGTATCGTATAAACCGATTCTGGTTAACCAATTTTTTTTTAATAAGTACTCGATCATAAAATGAGTATGAAATCATACTCGATTTCATTTCGAATGAAAATGAAAATAGCTCTGTATGCTTTTACCCAATTGGAAAATGAGTAATATACTCGGATTGAAAACGAGTACAACTTCTTAAACGATTTGAAACTGAGTATGAAGTCATACTCATTCTTAACTCGGGTATAAAATGAATTTTAATTTTATTTGATGTTTAAAAACACATAATTCACATATAAAAAAGAAATTTTTTACCCACAATCGGTTTATGTTCATGCCCATATAAACCGATTCTGGATAATCGGTCGATTTTCATGTCCATATAAACCGATTATGGGTAGAAGCAAGTTTCAGAAAATCTCTGTATGTTTTTGAGGTTACAATCGGTTGATACCAATGACAACATATACCGATTATGAGTTGGTGTTCTTCAAAAAAATTCAAATTTTAAAAAAAATCATATTCAAATGATTCATTAACACAAGTTAATTTCACATCTAACACGAAATTTTATCATTAATCATCCAAATTAACACTAATTAATCAGGGGTAAATTTGCTATTAAAAAATAATTGGTTAAGGGGATATCCATTTGACTTCAAAATGTCTCTTTTTTGTCACGTAGTGATAGGCCCAAATTAATTCCTATAGGCCCCAATTTAGCAAGGTTATTTTTTAGCCCTGGTGATGGATTTTTGACATAGTGACCAACCAGTCATTTTGGGTGAATTTTCAGACAGGAGGTAAAATAGTAACTTTCTACATCAGGGGTAAAATGGTCATTTCATAATTCGAAGTGAAAAGTCATATTCATTAAGTTTTAGATCAGGGGCAAAATAGTCATTTACCAAAATCAACAACCTAAAAACTCAATAATATCCCTCACTCCAAAATAAAACTAGCACTGGTAGAGCTTACACTTTCTCTCATTGGTTGGTTATCGTAAGGTCCGTAACCACGCTCTCTCATTGGTTCGGACAAAAACCATTCTTGTTGGTTGGATGAAATTTGGTGATATATGGTGCATTGATCCGGCAATGTGTGATGTAGATTGGCTAGGTGGTTGATACACACCCCACGGACGACCTCATTATTCGTTGTATCTGACCGCTGGGTGGGCGAGATGTGGTCTTGGACGGTTGAGAGTTTATTTCGTATCCTAGTTTACATATTATTTTAAAATCTGTTACCGTTGAATTTTTGGATTTACTTGGATCATCATATTTTTATTTCCATAATTTTTTTGATTCCTAGATGTGTGTCATGTGCTGGGTATTTTTCGGATAAAAATGTTGCAATTGTTTTTTTGAAGGAAAGAGGTAACCCTCTGTTTCATTGATAAGATAAAATTGAATACAACAATCCTAGATACAGAAAACGTGAATATTGCGTTCTTCTTCTTTTTTAGTTTTTCCCTGTTTCATTTACATGAAATTTTTCATTAAAGTAATTATTCATCTTCTATATTTGTTTTAATGTTGCACTAATTCTTTTTGCAGGTATATTCCTTACAGTCCTAAAGTAGTATAACCAGTATGGTTATATGGATCTAGCTTCTAAATCTGTCACAGTTTTGTTTATTACAGTAAAAACTCTATATATTAATAACCTTGGGACTTTACAAAATTATTAATATATGAAGTTTATTAATATAGGGAGGCATACACGAAAAAAAAAGATGAATAATATATATCCTTTATTATATATTGAATATCCTTTAATATACTGAATAATATATCCTATTAAGAATTTTTAAAGTTTTTTCTACACTATAAATAGTACTAGATATATTAGAAGATAATTCATTATTTTTAATATTCTCTTCCTCTCAACCAAATCAAAATTTCATCCATTGTTAGGAAAGAACTCATATGAGTGATAAAATTCGTATAGAGTTGTGTGAAAATAAAAAATCACATCCAAATTAGACGCTAAAAGATCTTGCGAAATGGTTAAAAGATACTTATGAGTAATCAAATTGAACATTTGCGCTACACTAATCGAATGGCTATGGACGTCTTCCTTAATCATCCCAATGAGCAACAAGTCGTATATGCTTCAACCGAAGAAGAAATAATCGATGGAATTAGACAAGAAGCGGATGCAGATAATCCCGATGATGATAGTACAGAGATACCAAGTTTCATGCCAAGAAGCTTTAAACATGCTCGACAAGTTAGAAATATTTTGGCTTCAACAAGATGGTGCACATAGCAACGAGGTCTTACGCATACGCAAATCAAAAGATGCCATAATAATCCAAAAAATTACATCATTTTATCAACCAACTATAGATAAATATTTTCCTTCATCTTAAATTTTGATGTAACAAGTTCTATAATTTTCCTATAATGTTGATTTTATTAATATATGGAGGTAAATTCATTAAGGCGAGACTAGAAAAATCTATTAATATTAAAATATGGAGTTTATTAATATTTGTAACTGGCCCAAGTTGGGACCATGATTTTTTATTAATATATAGAGTTTATTAATATATGGAGTATCAATATATGGAGTTTTTACTGTAGCTAGTATTGCTAATCATCTCCATTTGATGATTAATATCAGTATGTTAAGTTTTCTGTATAGAACTAGAAGGATCTCTATGGGGTTGTTTCTAGCTTTAATATTCATTTTCTTCATTATCATTAACCAATCTCTTCATCCTGGAACTCTCCATGTTCACAGAGATTCAAAAATTCAAATCCATGTTTTGGCTCTCTTTTCAGTCAACTACGGTTACCATAAATTAAGCTTTCTTAATAGCTGGCATTTTCTTGTTTTAGATAAATCTAAAGAGGTTAACTTTCCCCAAAAAATAGATCCTCCCATAACAATTTTCCTCAATCAAAGGGATATTCTTTCCAATATTGAAAATTCGCATAACATCTTGATATTCTTTTATCTCAATAAAAGCATAAACCCTAGGTACTCCTTTGTGCTTCAAACAAAAAATTTCAGAAATAGAAAACAAGTTATCTTTGTTATTATGGCATCCATCTCTCAAAGTCAAGTTAACAATATTGCTAAGCAACTTAAAAAGACCTCTATTTCTCAAAATCCTACTCTTCAGAGAAGAGTGGTTGGTTCTGCTAAGGTTATAGATGATGTTGCTGATGAATGGAGTACCAGTATCTTGGGTAAAAATTTTCATAAGGATAAGATTGAGTTGAAGCTGGTCAGAATTGAGATAAACAAACTTTGGAGAAGATATAAAAATAAGTTTATGAAAGTGATGGGAAGAAACCTTTTTGTTATTAAACTTAACTCTGTTGAAGAACAAGAAGAAGTAATCAAGAGGGGTCAGTGGATTGTAGATGATTCTTTATTTGCTATTCAAAAATATGATACTTCTAAGAAGGCAGAAGAACATGAGTTTCTGGTTCAGGAGTTCACCGTAACTCTAAAAAAGCTAAGACTAGAACACCACAACAAAGTTATAGTGGAAGAGGCCATTAGTTTCTTTGGTACCAAGATTTCTACAAATCCGACAAACTGTCGTCCAAGACATGGTACAGACATTGAAGCAAGAGTTATAATTGATTTAAACTTCCCTCTGATAAGGGAAGCATGGTGGAATACAAGAGTTGAGGGTCTTGTGTGGATTAAATATCATTGGCATCTTCAACCCCATAATTTATGTCCTAAATGCTTTGTCCTAGATCATAAAGAAGAAAATTGTGCTTTCTATGCACATAAACACTTTTTGGATAAGCTTTCTATTGAGGAATATGAAAAATATCAACTTGAGCATCCTTCTGATGCTGATGAAGACCTAATGAATAAAGAGGAGAATGTTGTGGTTGATGAAGAACAAATATCCCCTGTGGTAGATGAAAATGAAGAAAATTCTAGACAAAATAAACGGATGAGAAACTCTAAGCTTATTGATGAACCCTCAAACAATCCTCATAATATTCATGTCACTCCTACTAGTCTTTCCATTAATCCTAATGATCCAACTACTGATATTCATAACATAAATGAGATGGAGATGGACAAGAATGGTGAAGAAGCTGCATCTACTACTCTTGGACAACTAGGAATTACTGCATCTCAGGTATTTAATCTTCACATTACTTCTTATTTTTCTCATTTCTCTACTATTCATATTATGAAAATTTTGGCTTGGAACTGTCAAGGCTTCTACCAAAAAGATACTAGAGATCATCTGTTTCATCTAAACAATCTTCATAATCCTGATTTAATCTTTATCTCTGAAACAAAAATTAATGATGGTAGAGTCCTAAAATTTTCTAAGTCTCTGCTTTTTCCAAAAAAAATTTATGTTCCTTCTGTGGGTCTTGCTGGTGGTCTGTTACTCTTATGGAAAGATGGGTTTCAAGTTGATATAGCTCATTCCAGTTCAAACATGATAAATGTTGTCATCCTAAATGATCCTTCTATAGGATAGTGGTTCTTAACTTGTCTTTATGGCACTCCTTATAAAGAAAAACAAACTGAACAATGGGAATATATTAGAAATCTTAGTAAAGTTGTTAAAGTCCCTTGGAGTATTATAGGAGATCTCAATATTACTTTAAATTCAAGTGAATGTGTTAATCACACTTCCACTTCGAGTAATAGTATTATTACTCAGTTATTAAGAGAAGCTGACCTCAAAGACCTAGGGTTTAGTGGTAATCCCTATACTTGGACAAGTAACAAACATGGTACTGGTAGAATCAAAACTAGGCTAGATAGAACTTTAGTCAATAGTGAATGGTTCTTAAAATTCCCAGACTCTAGTTTGACTCATCTATCCCAAAATGGGAGTGACCATACTCTCATATTTCTCCATCTTTATAATAATCTTTCTGTCAAAGGTAAAAATTGGAAATTTTTTGAAACCTGGTTACAAAACTCTACTTGTTCTTCTGAAATAAAAAATTCTTGGATTTCTAATGTGTCTGGCTTTGCAGCTTTTGTGTTCATGGATAAATTGACTAACACTAGGAAGCAACTTTCTTTGTGGAATAAAAATACTTTTGGTCATATTCAAAGAACCATCACTCAACTGAAGGACCAGATGACTTATCTTCAACAATCTGATATTAATGGAATTAATACTCAGAAAGTTCTACAAACTGAAGTTGATATTGCCAAATGGGATGATATAGAGTCAATATTTTGGAGACAACAAGGTAAAGATAGATACCATGGGGACATGGATATGAATACCAAATATTTCCACACTAGAGCAAATATGAGAAGATCAAGGAATAGAATTGATAGTCTCCTGGCACCAGATGACACTTGGTGTAGTGATAGAGATTCTCTGGATAATCTTTTAACTTCACATTTCAAGAATATAAGTACTTCAGTGAATACAACAGATTCTTATGATTTCTTACAGCATATCCCTAAGTGTATAACAGATGAAGATAATCTTGAGCTCCTTCAAATCCCAACCGAGTTTGACATTTTTGATACTCTAATGTCTATGGAAGCTTGGACTTCACCAGGACCAGATGGATTTCCACCTGGTTTCTATCAAACACAATGGAAACAGTTAAAAATGATCTTATTCAAATGATCCAAAGCTTCTTTCATTTTGGTTTTCTTCTTAAGCAACTAAATAGAACAAGATTCTCGCGTATTCCTAAGACTACAACTCCACACAAGCCTGAGGACTTCAGACCTATAGCTTTATATAACACCTCATACAAGCTAAACTCTAAGATCATTACTAGAAAGATGAAAAAACATATTGGGAGAATAATTTCACCTATGCAAGCTTCATATGTACCAGGGAGATTAATTTCATAAAATGTTTCTCTTGTGCAAGAAATGGTTCATAGTATGAAGAGGAAATCTGGCAGAGTTGGTTCTTTAGCATTAAAGATAGATATGTCAAAAGCATTTGACAGGTTAGAATGGGATTTTCTTATGCAAGTTCTTAAAAAGTTTGGATTTTGTGATAAGTGGTGTAATTTGATTTATCAATGCATAAGTACTACACAAGTTGAAGTTCTTCTTAATGGATCTCCTTGTCAATATTTTAATCCTTCAATAGGTATTAGGCAAGGAGATCCCTTGTCCCCTTACATTTTTATCATTGCAATGGAATCTCTGTCTAGAAAGCTAGCTTTTTGTGAACAAAACAAAATCATCTCTGGAGTTAAGATAGCTAGGAGAGCACCTAGAATTAATCATCTCTTATTTGCAGATGATTATATTTTATTCTCAAAAGCTAACTTGGACCAGACTAGGAATCTTCTTGGAGTTATTGAAGAATTCAGTAAGTGCTCAGGTCAGGTGATTAAATTCAACAAATCTTCAGTTTACTTGGTCACCAAGAAAATCCCATTCTAACCAACAAATCTTCTTGGTGATTCAATTTTGTGTTGTTGACATAGAATCACCATATAACGCCTTAATTGGCGGGCCATGGTTATATGGGATTCTAGGCGTAGCATCAACTTATCACCAGTGCATTAAGTTTCCACATCCCAGCGGTGTTGGAGTTATAAAGGGAGATTGGATTGAAGGAAGAAAGTGTTATGAAATTGACATGGAATCTTGTGAAGAAAGAGCTGCGAGGAATAGAAATTGGAAGCATAACATCAAATAGAAGACAAGAAGTGACAAATTAATGGTTGATACAATAGAACGGTGAGAAGATGGAATGCTACTAAGTCAACACACACTAAAATCTATTGATGGTGAGCGCCTCGCAGATGGAGATAAAATAACAAAGCGTAACAAAAAGGAAGAAGCAGAAAGTAGTAAGTAGAAAGGTAAAACTTCTCAAAACATGAAATTTAAGAAATGTTGAATGATTTGTTGAAGAAAATATTTCAAAAGAATATTTCGTTTCAATGAAAAAGATGAAATTGAAAAATCACACAAGAGCTGCAAAAAAGAGATAATCAAAGAATAATGACTCAAGAACGGTACGAACCTTTATGGCGTACACCCTAGTTCGCGAATAAAATTTCGCAAGAGGCAAATGTAAGACCTAAAGTACGTCATATAAGGGGGTATCTGTTTGCATGGCCCAGGGATAAGGTTATACCGCTGCTGGAACTTGAGTCATGGAGAGCTTGGGTCCATCTCCATGAGAGATACCTATCCAGGAGAGGTACCTTAGATTTCAAACTATATATATAAGGTTATACCGTGGTTGGACGACCGAGGGTCTCTCCTAAAGAGTGCAGAATATGACCAAGGCGCCGAGGTACACGGTTGAGCCAAGGGTGCCCGGGGCGTACGAAATTACCCTGGCCATTCTTGGAAAGTCTTGGCTATAATGCACTCGGCCTGAAGAAAACCACACTTAGGGTGCAGTCTCGTAACTATAAGCCATATAGGCAAAAAGGATAAAGAGGCTGCGAAAACAACTGGTTGTTGTTAAGACCAGATGGGAGGAGCTAGTCTTGTATGGCTGATGTGCCCTCCTTGAAGGGGCCACCAGGGGGAAGATAAGGGCGGCATCCTCCATTAGGGAGATGATAAGTGTCTAAAGACGGTAGTGTCATGGGGATTTAAGTTCGCAAGAACATTTAGGCCTGTCATATTGTCGCGTGAAAAATACCTTACAGAGGCAAGAAGCCATGACAAAAAGTTAAGATGAGATCAATAGGTTTTTATATGAAAGTCTAAAGACGTCCTGCGATTTCATCGCAAGACGGTAATGTCATGGGGCTTTGTTCTCGTAAGAGAACTTAGGCCTGTCATATTGTCGCAATAAATTGAAAAAACAAGGATAATACAAGATCAATGGGTTTTTACATGAGAGTGTAAGGACGTCCTGTGATTTTGTCGCCAAAAATAAAAAGTGGCTAAATAAGACCTTTAACTAGGAAGGCAAAATAAGACCACAAGAGATCATGAGACTATGCAGACATGACCTGCGGCATTTACACAGAAGTTGAGGAAAAATTTACAAACAGATTTCATTCAACATTAGTCTGATCAATCTTTCATATTGCAGATAAATAACAGAGGCAAGTATGGGAATGAACAGAATGATAAAATTATTATTCATCTTTATATGGCAGATTCACGCAGATAGTTAAAAATTAATAATCATGTTGATTAACCATATTGCAAAAAAGAATTGTTTTCTAATTTATACAGATAGAAGCAAAAGAAATCTCTATATCAAGGAACCATAGAAGCTGGAGAAATTCGCAGCAATATCACAAGAAGAAGGAGATAAATGTACAAATATTATAAGAAGATTAAAAAGGAGAAACAAAATTAGTTAGATCCATCATCATCTTCGTCAGATTTTTCTCCTTCTTCGTCTTCACCATCATCTTCACTATATACTTCATCTTCGCCAGATTCTTCAGCTTCATTGTCAGATATAATAAGGTTTGTAGTATTCGTTAGAACTTCTTCCGAGAGGCAAGGATACAAAGAGTGAGAAATGTTATGATCATCACATACCTTCTTGACGGAGTCATTGCGAACACCAATAAGGATATTACTAAAATTCGTAGCAGTGATCTTTAATTGGTTTTTCAATCTTGAATATTTTTCATTGCGAGAAGCAAGGGTTTTTGCGAGATGACCCTTGTCGGCTTCAAGTTCTTCAATTCTTTCAGAATATCTCTTCTCAGCGCCTGCGAATATATAACAACAAGTTGGAAATTTTGCAAAAAAAACTATAAAGACAAGAAATTAATGAGGAAGAACAGTTAACAACCTTCTCTTTCAGAAATCATGTCTTTAATTAATGCCGCTTGTTCAACATGAAGACTAACATCTACACCTAAGTTAGTTCTGGCATTGTCAAGAATCTTCGCAGCCCAAGCAAATTTATCATCATTATTAATAAGAAGATTGGAACGAATTTGATTTTCCCTTTCAACAAAAACCTTTTTCTCGCAGATAAGTCTATCTCTTTTAATTTGGACTCCAAGAAGGGTTTTATGAAAATCCGCTAAAGTTTGAGCTCCTTGTCTAGATATACGATCTTTGTCATCTGAGAGATCATTGTTCTTGGCCCTTAAAGTTTTAATCTCTTCCTTAGAATTGTGGTAAAAGCATTTGAATTTGTTAGCCATGTTTAAACAAGATCTATGGTCAATTTTTAAGAGACGAAGTTTAGACCTGAGTTCATCTATGGAAATATAATCAATTCTATCATTGGAAGGATTATTCAAAGAGTTATTGAGAAGCTATAGAAGAGAATCATCATCTATTGGTTCGGGAAAATAACAAAGGGTTGAAGCCTCATCAGAGAGACCATAAATGTCTGCGAGAATGGTAAATCAAATAAGAAGGAATAGTGGAAAGTAGAAATATGAAAGAAAAGAGGAAAATTCTTATACCTAAGAGTTATTTATTGACACTTTCAAGATTGAATACTTTGAGCATTTGATGAGAAATATCCTGCTCTAGTTGTTTATTCTTCTCGCGGAGATTAGCAGACTCAGATTCTAACTCCTCATTTTTATTGTGAAGAACAGTGTTCTTCTTGTGAAAGGATGCACGCCTTTTCTCCAAATCTGAGGCAACAACAAAAGAAGCTCTTCCATCCTGCGAGGGAAAACAAAAAATTATCAAGATAAACATAAATTAAAATCTTGCGAAGAAATGAAATTATACAAATATGGCGAAGAAATGAAAACATACCAAAATGCTTAGTAAATTTAAGAGGCTTGGAGTCACTGATCTTGAAAATCCTTGAAGAGATTCATTGTCCATTAATATGGAAGCATCGTAGACCTTTGCGAGAGATTGGCATGTATCTCTAAGAGCATCATCCCCTACACCAAGAAAAGTGTCAGAAAATATGTTGGATAACCGAGACATAGAAAACTCAGGTGGGGAGGATTCCCTCGCGGAAGGGATATCAGCATCAAAATCATCATTATCAGTATCATCATGAGAACTTTATCCATTAGAATGAGATGATGAAAGGGAAGTAGATTGGAGTTTTATTTTCTTTGAAGGAGGAACAGTGGATTTCTCTTTGAGAAGAACAGTAGATTTATCCTTGCGAGAAGAACTTTCGCTTTTCCCCTTAGTCTTCGCGATCTTCACAGGTTCTATTTCTTCAATAACCTTCAAATACAGATAAAGATAAGAAATAAAGGTAACAATATATCGTTAAGAATCATAAAGGAATATTTCTTACCTCATCAGTGGGTGATTTGAGAGCTAATAAATTACTAGGTTTCCCTGATTTCTTGTAACTAGCCTTCAATCTGTTAAACTGGAAATATTGGAGTAGTCAGCAAGCGTATACGTAAGAATATGAGGAAAATAGAAACAAGTAAAAAATCGGGAATTTACCTCCTTATTATTTTCAGGCCAGCATAACTCCCATGGTTGGTAATTTGTGAGACTCGTGGGTAAAGTATGAGAACCAGAAATGTATGGACCTTCTAATAATAAGGGAAGAATATACCATTTGTCATCACTGGAATGGCGAGGGGATGTATTGTTTCCCGGATGCCAATCGATATCCAACATAAGAGATTTGTCTTCAGAAAAATCATCCTTCTTTTGTAAGCGGACACCCCAACAAGTGGCATCCCTCCTCATGGGGATTATGTCATAGTTTGCGAAGAAATTCTCTACAGTGTACTTTGCAGGAACAATTGGAGCATCTTTGAATTTAGAATTTTTTGTGGTATCAGGGTAGCGAGATTCTTTACCAGCACTGCGAGTAGCATACTCAAGCATTAGGCGAATGCAATCCCCACTTAAGTGATATACTGCCCGCGAGAACTTCTCGTGAGAGAGTATTTCATAGAATAAAGGAAGCTCAGGGTCATAGAGAGGAATGGGAAGATCAGCTTCAAGTTGACCTAGCGAGACTATAATTTTCTCTCCATTACATGTATGATCAGAAAATAATTTTACAGAAAGCTTAGCCTTAGGGTTTTGATCAGCAATGGTAGATAAAGTAAAACCTCTGTTCTGAAGTTCTTTTTGAATTTTCTCAAAAGCTTTCAAATATTTACGACCAGCTGGAGGCATTTTCTTAGTATGGGAATGAAGATTGAAAGAGTAAAAGATCGAAAGAAAAAATTGCAACAGTAGCAGATCCGGAATTCACGGAAGAATAGTAAAATTGCAGAGAGAAGAAAGAAGAAGAAAAAAGGAGAGAAAAGAATGAAAAAAGTATTTATAGAAGGTAAAGATACTTGAGAAGATAAATGTATTAAATGCGGAGAAAATACGTGAACGGTTGGAACGTAGCGGTTGAAAAGGACTTGTCAGGAATTGAATGGAAGGAAAAATACGTGTAAAAAAATCTGGCAAAGAATGCAGAAACGTGTCAGAACAAAAGAATGTGAAAAGATGAATAGCTGCGGCATTTTATTTCTCATGATCTTTTCTCCTTCGCAGAAAAGGCATGAGAAGAGGCAAGATGTAGGACCAGAATATCGCCATGATAATATTCTTGCGAGATTTACAACACTTCTGCGAATTCGTTTGCGAGTTCTTCAACAACATACTACGAGTGTCGCAGATTGACTCAAAAAATGACGTAGCATATGACGATAGCTGAAACATGAGAAGAGCATGACAATTATGTGAGGGTTATATCATCTGCGAAAATTAGCATTATCACTTATGCGAGAAATCCGCGAGTCAGATCCGAAATTAAAGGACATATTAGCTGTCATCCATTATGTAACTACCCTATATAAAGAGACCCAGTAGATTCAGAAAAGGAGAGATGATTTTTTTGAGCGTTAAGAAAGTTTTGAGGAGAGAGAAAATCCAAGAGAACGGTTGTATTCTTGATTTCTTCCATTTCTTGTAAACATTTCTGAGAATCAGATAATAAAGCGTTGTTTTTAATCTTCAAATATGTGTTGATTATTGTGAATTCTTGTGAAGGGTGTAGTGTAGGTTTTCCTGCAACTACAGTCATCATGTGCAATATCAACCCAAGCATCTTGCATTCATTACTTTTCCTTTTTCATTTGAAGCTTGTCTATTATTTCTGTTCCATTCTGGGGATAACTTAGCTTTCAGTCAAGCATATTAGTGTGGCTTATAGCAGTAGTCTTGTTGTAACATTGTAGTTGTCAGTGGTAAAGAGGATACTTTCACTATTCCTTTGCTTTATCATCGCACTTTTGGGTACTGAAATCACTCTTTGATCTCACAGGTACCTGTAATATATTTATGCGAAACAAGGAAAAAAAAATACAAGGAATGGAGCACATATGTGGAGTGCCTAAACCCGGTTTATGCCGGCGATATCATTATTCAACTCCAGCTTTATTTGGTTAAATGATATGCTAAACTCCTGCACAATGAAACACCCCTCTGTATGATCTTGAGACAATAGAAAAACTTAATTTTGGTTGCTGGATTAGTGCTTCAAGTTGATTCCATGTGTTGCAAACTGCTTCGGTACATTTGCATATGAATCTGTGAAGTTCAAATAGCATTTTTACTTGCTAAATTTGTCATTTTACTATGCGTCTCTCAATCTCTGTTACACCTTGTGACAGTCCTGTCTCCAATAACTCAAGTTTGTCATCAAAAAAAAAAATGGCAGGATTTTGGACTGGTATTAGGGATGAGACTTCATCGCACAAACATATTAGAGACCTTTCATAAGAGCATGTTGCATGTTATGAGTTTCTAACAGACCATGATGTCAATAGTTATAGGGATTATTATGGACATTTTCATAAACCTGAGCCTCAATATACAAAGCCTAATAATTATTCACACATGTATCATCCACCACCAGGGGATGTTGAACAATTTTGTACTCCCCTAATCCCTTGTATGCAATCTGTGATGGAAAATATCAAACTCATTGAACAAAATAATGGTAGATTTGAATTGCAAGCATTGAATGATCATCCATATAGCAACACCTCTAAATTACCTTTCTGTAGTGAACCTCATGCACAAATGTACTGAATATCCATATCAAACGAGGATACCCACTAGTGAAGACTCTCCTTCCATAGAAAAACTTAATATGATTCTTAAAATGAACCTGATTCATTTACAAAGTGAATAAAGGAAGGATTTTATGATTAGATTTTTGTTATTCCTAATGAGGCAAATTTTGAAAATAGTGTTAATGTTTCTACTCAAGAAACCAATATTGAATATGAACCTAATCTAGAGCGAGGTAAATGAGTGTACTATGGAAACTATGGTTTTGATATGACATTACATCCTTGTTATGATGATGATGATGTGTTAGAGGAGCATGTTTTTTTTTTTTTTGAAAATGTTCTTATGGAATCTTCTGAGACATTAGACTTTGTTGCCGCTTCTTCTGACTTTCTTATTCATAACAATGAATTTTGGATAATGTAACTACTGATATAGGGCATGTATAATTGTTCAGTGAAGAAGAGCATGACATACAGTTTGTATCTGACTTAGGGAAGGTTGAATTTTATGTTGACAACAATAATCATATGCATGAAAACAACTTAGATGTTCCTACTTTCCTGCCTTAGTTGCAGATTGAGACTCTTCCACCCAACCTAGATTTTGCTTGTAAAAAAATTCTAAAAACAACTTTTCTGAGAGTTCCCGACCTAGGATTGGAACTGTGTGCTTCTCAAGTCCTTTTGGACTATTTTGATGTTAAATATAATATTTTTGAGGATCCACAGTTGGAGTTTACTCATGTATCTCCACCCATCCCTAAACAAGTCCATTTCGCAATAGATTTTGTGCATGATGCACCCCCAAAATTACTAGATTTTGTGTCCAAAAACATAGCAGTTGAAAAATTCAGGTTTGAGGGTAGCTTGGTCACTTTGAGTGTCTCACTGGCTGTTCTCTGTTGTTGTATATGTGTGAAGCTATTAAAATCTATGCATATTATCTTTTGGGTTGCTTCTCAGCTCTTTAGGTTGTATATATATGGTGAACCATGCTTGTATAGTCCATTAGGTAATGTTACAATTTTTTATATTGAGTCAGTAGAGTCTTATTTTGTTTCACTTTTTCTTGTTTTGTATATATTGTGTTAATCCAATGTGATCTCAGCTGAAAAATGTTAGATTCTAGCCGCGAATAATGGAGTTCAGTTCATTCTTTCGTCAAATCTGGTAATCTCATTCCTTTTCTCTACTCATCATTGTTCTCTTTGTATGTTGTAGTATAATTTTGTTCATCTTTTGAAACATCGAGGAAAATGTTTAGTTTAGGTTTGGGGGTAAAGAATGGATACCTTGACTGTCACTATGCATATCATTGAAACTGAACTCTGCCATGTTAAGAAAAAAATATAAATAAAATAAATAAATGAATAAAAAATTGTTGAGCTCATCTACCTTGATTTGTGGTGTCTGCATATGTAATATATTAGGATTCTTAATCTAGATGACAAGGCACCACTTGATTCTAGCACAATTCACATGTGATAAGAAACTTGCACATGCACGATCTACCATTTTCATCGGTTAAGTAGACTGTCAATCACTTTAGAATACTGAATGAGACTTGACTAGCTTGTTCTTTGGTTGGCTGGGATATAAGTCGGAGGATACATTAAGAAAATAAACCACTGAATTTTGCACCGGGTGCATCGAAAAGGGCTACATCTTGTTCATAAGTCAACAATGTTAACTCGTATTATTATGTTCTCCTAAAGTATTTCATCAGTTGAAAAAAAAATGTAAAAAATCAGAAAAAAGAAAAATAAATAAATAAATAATAAGAGAGTCCATTTTGTTATGTTTCAAATGTTATAGTCAATGTTTCTCTCTTGCCTCAAAAATAAGAGAGTATTCAATGTAAATAAGAGTCATGTTTTGTTATATGTTGTAAATAGTCTTGTAATAAGCAAGGGAGGGTGTATGCCATCGATGTACAACTCAGGTAAACTGAAATATCACCAACTCTTAGGTGAACATTCACAATTCTCGTAAATCCGGACAACTAGCTTGGCTTTGAATTCAGTTTTTAGCCTAAAAACTATCTTTTAGTAATTGGCAGTCATAACTTCCTAGATTAAATCATTCGCTATGCATGTCTAAGGTAGATACAATTTACACTCTTATCACATGTCTTTAATTGTTTCAGTACTAGAATTGTTCCTTTGAAAGCTAGATTGACATATCCAATTGTTATGAGCTAAACTTAAAGCAAGTATCACTTTTATGGAATGTGAGCTTATATTTTGAACTAGAACTTTGTGGGCATGTTCTAAGCAAACCCTCAAAAGACTTCAACTCGTACACTAGGGATACTTAGTGGTTTAAAAGGATTATTGCATTCACTAAATGAAATCGAGAGACCAGCGACAATGGTGTAGGTAGGATTTTCTTAGTTCTTTTGTTTACTCGAGGTTGAGCAAAATTCAGGTTTGGGGGTGTGATCGGTGCCTAATAATGCATATTTCTAGATCATTTTTCTGTCTTTTATCACCTCTCTAATGCCTTAATGTTCTATTTTTCTACAAATCTTGTATCTTGATCATATCTCCTTTAATGGGTAATTTTGTTGGAATAATCTCTTTTTGTGTTGTATTGTAGGTGGTTGAATGAATGGAGAACAAGATGGTTGCGAGAAGTGGGAATGTCGCACCGGGACGCAAGGGAGATGTTAGCTAAAGCGTGTGAAGAAATGAGCTTACCAAGTCAATGGAACAAACAATCTTGGTCAGGCATTGCAAAATTAAATCAAGTCTGATCAATGGTCTAAAGTGTTTAGGTCATGTTTGAAGTCAAGGAAGTCAACAAATCTCACCCTTGAACATCTAAACAAGATACACATGCCTAACACCCAAGTAACCTCCCTTTACACTTTTCCTTCTCATTTCCAAAATCAGAAGAAAAAGAAATCTATCTTCTCCACTTTCTCCCTCACCGACTGTAATGAAACCCATACCCTCTCAAATGTACTCTCATCTCTTCCATGTCTCTGATGTGTAGTCACTAACATTTTTTTGTTCTCAAAATACCAACTCTCTATTGGATATCATACGCCCAATTTTATCATTCCTACCTAGATTCTTACACAATCAATGACCTATTATGAAAGAATGAAGGGACTGAAATTGTAGATTATGGAGGTAGAACCTAGGTCTGAATACCACCATCAATGGAGCATGTTACCCGAAGTCAATGGAGTGGTTTGTGATGATGAAATCCGTATATTTTGGTTTGTCATTTAGTGAGTGATGAATATCTCAATCCCTAATTTTCTGGTTGTACTTTATTGAAAATGGGATTGCGAATTGGGAGAATTTTGTATAAATAGGGTTGCGGTTGTATTTTGAAAGCATGCCCGGAGTAGTCAGTGCTCCAAGATGTAGTAATAATATTAGGTTTAATTTCAGTTTTCTCCATGTTCTAATACATAAACTAGGGTTTAGATGAAACCCTTAATCTACTGCTAGTTTTATTCATGTTTTGAGTATTGTTCTTGTTGTGCTTAAATGATATATGAATGGTTTAATCATTGTATCACACATATTGCTTTCACCTTTTTTGTCATGCAACCTAGGTAGTTATAATAACTCTATGTTGTGCTTCAACTCATGCTTAAGAGACCAAGCTAATCTGTGATGAGTTGTGTTGTAAGAAGACAACTTATGCTAGGGATAAGTTACCTTAGTTGATATTAGTCCATCTAATTAAGATTACCCTAGATAAACAACATACTTGCATCTTGACTGTTGTCCATTACAATGGAAAAGATTAGTATCAGAAATGAATTGACTTAGCATAGGTTAGAAGGTGGATTCAACTGCCCTGGTACCTTTATTTATCTTTATGTTTGTTAATCTTATCAGTTTAAGCATAGTCATTCATAAGCTTTGTCGTATCGATACAAATACCCCTTCTTGGTTACTCTTTGTTTGAAATCAGTTTAGAAAGACTTAGAATTCAACTACGTCTCCCTAGTCTCTGTGGGATCGACCTGTATTTTCTTTGTCTACAATAGACAATGTACACTTGCAGTTTAATATTGTAGGTTTCTAAGCCTACCACATTCATCAACTGAGTTCCTATAAAATAATCTATCATATCTCATTACTTCGTTTCATGGCTAATCCTCAGCTGGATTCCATGGACTAAAAATAGATGCTCAACTCATTTTATTACTCCGTTTCATGAATCATTTTCAGCTGAATTTCATGAATTAGTAATAAATATTCACCGATTGGGCATCTGTGCCACCACTGAGTGAGCCCCGAGTAAAGGGTGCGAGTGTATTTAGCAATAATGCACAAATGAGAACTCGAATACACGAACAAGTATTTGAAAATATGGACAAACGAGGAAACATATGCAAAATAGGGAGGCAAATAATATCAATAAAATAATAAAGAGGCGCCTAAGGGGACCGGGCCCACCGGCCGGCCAGTCATGCCGCCATGGACGGTCCCACACCTTTTTCCATTATTTTATATTATTTTCCCTCATCTCAAGCAGACTCCTTCATTTGAGAAAACGCCATCGTTTGAGCACAATTCTTAGTTTCTCCATATTTTCCTTCAATCGATGAAAAATAGTAAAAAAAATAGGGAAAGGTGTCACGAGATCGGGACACCTAGCCGGCCGGCCGGCCATGCCCTAGCCGTGACTGGTCCCAGAACTTACAATTCCTTATTTTCTCATATTATTATTTCCTTCATCTCATGAAACTTCAGCGTTTGAGCAAAAATCCTAGTTTTTCAATAATTTCTCAAATATTGCTCAAACCATGGAAAAGCCAACAAGTCAAATGGTCACATGACCGACTAGGCTTCTAACGTCAAAAATTAAAATATTATTATTTTAATATTCTCAAAATATTGGTCGCACGAGCAAAGTTCTACTTTCTCATTTGAGAAAAATCGAGAGTTTCAGTCAAGATCAAACCCTTTTGAAAATCCAAAATATTGCTCAAACACACACCAGAAAATACCAAAACTCTCAGGACTGAGACACATGAAGTATGGTGACACGCGAATGCCACCTTGACCGACCAAGGTCGTCCCTTAGGCTTGCAAGGAGCCTCTCCCACACTCTTTCATAATTTTGACCTAATTATCTGTCAACAGTTCATATTGGGTCCAAACTCTCTCCAACCAACTTGGGATTTGCTCAATCGACCATCAGCTGGTCCTACGACTACCAAGAGATGGTCCCATGACCCCTTGGTCGGTCCCTCATCTCTCCATAACTAGGTTTTATTACCTGACGATCAGAGAAGCATAATTTTAATTAATTATTAAACCAGCATTTGATCATCATTTCACCAACTGGTCAACAAAGGACTTTGGTGCATGCTCACTCGAGAAACTTGGAGCTACATGGTTGGCCATCATCCCATGTAGCTGGTCCCTCCTTCACTCAGTGACTTATTTGCAGTAAATCATCAATTGATCAGCAATCAATTAAAATTAGGGTTTCGAACTGAATGCTCTGCGAATCATAATTCTGAGCAAGTTTAAACACTAATAATTATATGTTGATCCACCAATCAACATCTTGGTTAATTATATAATATTCAGTCCAACTACCAATATTTTAATTAATATTTTTTTTTGGTCATGCTACCAAGTAATTCATCAAATGAGCAATATCTGCTTAGACGCTCGAATATTGATTCAACTATCAATATTCAGTAATTCATCAAATGAGCAGTATTTGCTCAGACGCTCGAATATTGATTAAACTATCAATATTCATTAATTCATCAAATAAGCAATATTTTCTCAGATGCTCGAATATTGATTCAACTATCAATATTATGTAATTCATCATATGAGCAATATTGCTCAGATGCTCGAATATTGATTCAACTATCAATATTCAACAATTCATCATACATGTAATATTTGCTAAGACGAGCAATCTTTGCTCAGATTATCAATATTCATTATGTTGATCCAATTATCAACATCATTCATTCGAGAACTATACGTCCCAGCAGACATGTTCAATCCATGAATCATAGAGCATTCAGCAATCATGCTCGACTGAACAATACTTAGACTCTTCGTCTAATCAAGTCAATGACTGACTAATCAAATATACGTATGCCTTGCAGACTCCACATTCTTGAGACATCAATCACGTCACATCATGGGGGATATTAATTAGGTTTTGGTCTGGTGGCCTACGACACGTGTGTTCATCCACGATGGGAAATGTGAGTAGGTCGTGTAAGAAGTTGAGGGAGTTAGCAAAGTAGTGGGTGGACAATCAACCAAGTCTCCGCATGACCTGGAACTGGTTAAACCATGATTTCCCATTTTCCCACTCTTTCAATCGATCAACCGTCAAACTTATTGGAGATCAGTGTGTCTACATTCTAGCAATATAAATAATTTTCTGAATTCACGATTGAGGACAACATGGGTTGAATAGACAACATTCATCGTCTAACCAATAATCATCGTGTGATCAACCATCTCTCGCAATGGAGCATAATTCAAACTTATTCTTCACTTGCAAAAACCCACAACACATTCATAGTCCTTGATCATCATTGATATCACATATTTCTCAGCTTCCCTCCTGAAGATCAACCCTCTTCTCTGTGTGTGACCGAATTGACTATGTATGCAACTACTTTTATCAAAGACTCTGAATTCAGGAGAGCTCTTATCAATTCAGGCGCTTTTACAAATATCATCACTATGAAGACTCTCAAGGCAGCCAAAGTTCGACAAAGCAATATCGTTCATCATCCTATATTGATGACGGGTTTTGAAGGAAGCCAGAGCCACACATACGGATACGCCTATGTGGATCTGAAAGTGGGACCTATTCAATTAATGGTTAAACTTCACGTGATTGAAAAAGATCTTGATTATCACATGATACTCGGGCGACCATGGCTCCATGAAAACAAGGTTGTTCCCTCGACATACCATCAATATATGAAAGCTTTTCTCAACAACAAGATCATATGCATTGTATCTTCAGCGTCACTTTATGCTCCGGTTTATGATGCTGAGTTCTGAGAACCACCGAAGAGCATCCCCTAACCTATGAGCAAGATCTACAGTACTCCACTCCTAGGATGGAAGTCCATCGAGAAAGCCGCTAACAAGCCATCATCTTCAGGTGCGGAACCCACCAAGCCACCTGCTACACCGCTCAAGTATCACCAGGATCAAGCTATGACTCATAAGATATCCAACTTTATAACCATCTATGATGCGGAAGGAAGAGTCATTTATCTCTGATGTAAAGATTAGCAATTAACATGGGAGGTTGATGAAAAATCTGCCTGCCCTGAAGAATTATGTCAGAGCGAGCGATCGCCTGATGAAGAAATTCAAGATGCCCCACGGAAATTACAGGATGAAACGTATTCCACTACCGATGACCTCGAGACAATCAACATCGGAACAAAGGAAAATTCAAGACCAATCTTGATCAGTTCCACACTGTCACCAGATGAATGAGAAGGATTAATAAGCATGTTAAAGAAATATCAAGATATTTTTGCTTGGACGTCCGAGGAAATGCCCGGTCTTGACGACAAGTTGGTCACACATCACTTGCACATAACTCTTGGCTCCAAGCCTATCAATCAACCGCCCAGGCAGTTGAGACATGAAGTTGAGGAACAAATTAAAGTTAAAGTTCAGAAGTTACTAGCAACAGGATTCATCAAACCCATTTAACATCCGACGTAGCTATCAAATGCTTCCTGAAGGACGACTTTCCTCTGCCCAATATCGACATACTCGTTGATGCAACCAATGGCCATGGAATGTTCTCATTTATGGATAGTTACAACGGCTATAACCAGTTCAAGATATATGAGCATAATTCTAACAAGACTGCGTTCCGAACGCCCATATGGAACTTTCATTACACGGTGATTCCTTTTGGATTGAAGAATGCAGGTGCTACCTATGAACGAGCGATGAATGCTATCTTTCATGATATTATGCACAAACAAGTAAAAGACTATGTTGATGATGTGGTAGTCAAATCAAAAACTCGATCATCCCAGATATTTTGAGATAAGTCCTCGAAAGATACAGAGAATACAAATTGAAGATCAATCGCATTAAATGTGTATATGGTGTTTCTTATGGGAATTTTCTACGGTTCCAGGTTACGGCAGAAGAAATCAAAGTCGACCCATAAAAAACCAAAGCTATTACCACCATGCCTCCTCCACGTACTATGAAAGAGCTTCATAGCTTTATGGGCAAGGTAAACTACATCAGACGTTTCATTCCTGGATTAGCTTAGCTTATTGCTTCATTCACCCCTCTACTGAAGAAGGGAGCAAATTTTGCATGGATGAACGTCCAACAAGATGCATTTCAAAATATCTAGCAGATAATATTATCACCAACTGTCATAAAATCCCCGGTGCAAGGACAACCGTTGATACTTTACATGGCCTCTATTGATGTTGTTATTGGGGATCTTCTCACTCAAGAGGATGAAGAATGCGTCGAGTATCTTATATATACTATTTTAGATGTACAATGAGAGATGTTGAACTCCAGTACCCTAAATCCCAAAGAGCATGCTTAGCATTGGTTCATGTGATTCAGAAATTCAGGTATTACTTGCTGTCAAATAAAGTTGTACTGGTTGCAAAGCTGATCCTGTAGAATTTTTACTGTCAAAACCATCTTTAATAAGCAGACCTGCAAAATGGTTACTACAGATGTCTGAGTTTGACATAACGTGTGTCTCACCCAAATCAATCAAGGGCCAAGCAGTTGTAGACTTGCTCGCTGCCTTTTCAGGGGAAGACATCACAATGCTACATAAAGATGTGCCAGGTGATTTTCCAGAAATTTTAGTTGTTAAAGTGGAAACACGGTTACTATACTTTGATGGATCCTCAACTCCTAGCAATTATACTAGTGAAGCGGGCATGGTGTTGGTATCCCCATCTGGTGAAGTCTTCTCACACTCTTTCATGCTGGATTTTCACCGCACCAACAATTCAGTGGAAATGAAGCCTTCTTGCTGGGATTATCCTTGAACAAGCAATCAGGAGTGATGCACATGGAGATAAGAGAAGACTCAAAGTTGTTAGTCAACCAGATGAATAGAGTGTAATCTCTCAAAGAAGTAACACTTGCTCCATTTAGAACCGAAGCATAACGTCTATTATCTTATTTCTCTGAGACAATGATCGTCCATACCGATCGCACCAATAACAGACATGCTGATTTTTTAG
This sequence comes from Papaver bracteatum, assembly GCA_023529315.1. Lineage (NCBI taxonomy): Eukaryota > Viridiplantae > Streptophyta > Magnoliopsida > Ranunculales > Papaveraceae > Papaver > Papaver bracteatum. The sequence continues at coordinate 903,835 of JAJJWX010005265.1, read as the reverse complement.
AAACTCTTCCGTCTAAACTGCAATTTGAAGGGTCGGATAAGTTCATTATTGTACAAAGGTGTTCTGTGTCATCAACCTGGCTCACTCAAGTTGAAGATGCTCAAACGAGCGACTGGAGAGTGCATATCATTCATGAGTTGAGCAGTTCTCTTACAGAAGGGAAAAATAGTCTCAAGGAATTGAAGAACTTTTTTCTGCTTCATGGAGCACTATATTATCACAATCCTAATGGATATTTGTCATGGTGTCTCGGAGATGAAGAAGCGAGCGTGCAACTCAAGCGCATACATGAGGAAATATATATGTGGACATATGTTGGTGGTTAAACTTTATAGGAGGTTCCAAAGGCTCGGGTACTATTGTCCCTCCATGGAAGATCAGTCGAGAATATTTCAAGGGTCTTATCCTAATTTTTAGACACCACCTCATCATTTGGAAGCTCTAGCAGTCTATCACACCAGGGATTGGAGATAACCTTACATCAAATACCTGCGCGACTATGATTTTCCAATAGAGAAGAAAGAAGTAATCAAAATCACCCAGAGGGACAAGCAGTTTGTCTATCTGGAAGGGATTTTGTATCGCAAAAGATTTGGTGGGAACCTGCTGAGATGCTTAGCCGAACATGAAATCCCAACAATCCTTAAAGAAATGCACGAGGGAGAACATCAAGGAAAGAAAAAATTATTTCTCCGGATCCATGAGAAATATTATTGGCGGGCCATGGAAGATGATGCAGATGTCTATGTTCTGAAATTTCATCAGTTCCAGATCCATGATAACCTCATTCACACTCCTTGTCTCCCATTACATTCTGTGAGCAGTCTATGGCCTTTCTACAGCTGGGGACTGGATATCATCAGAAAAATAAATCCAGCATCTTCGAAGTAGCATGAATACATCATCACAACAACTGAGTATTTTACCAAATGGGTTGAAGATATTCCTCTTTGAAGCACCACTGGAGTCACGATTGCAGCCTTCATCAAGGAATACACCATATATAGATTTGGCATTCCTAAACATATCATCACAGATAATGGGACTCCTTTCGCCAACATACATATGGAATATTTACTCGAGGAATATGGTATCAAACAAATTTTCTCTACACCGTACTATCCCCAAGGAAACGGACAAGCGGATAGTACCAACAAGACTTTGATCTGAATTCTCAGTGGAACGGTTCATGATAATCCTCGAACATGGCATGAAAAACTTCCTATGGCTTTATGGGCTTATTGAAATGTACATAGAATCTCAATCGGGACCTCACCATACTTTCTCGTCTACGATGCTGATGTCGTTCTCCCGGCTGAGATCAAGATTCCTTTTCCAAGGATTGCAGCGTTCAGTGGAATACAATGGGACGAAGTTGAAGTGTCCAATTCGAGAATTGCTGAACTGGACATGCTCGAGTAAAGGAGATCTAAGGTGGAAAAATATTTAGAGGCTTACAAACAAAGGATCTCTAGGGCATAAAACAAAATGGTAAGACCCAGAACATTCCAAGTATGAGATTTAGTATTAAAAAAAAGTAAAGCACATTCAATAAGACATGTCTGCTGGCAAGTTCTCTCCAAAATGGGAAGGGTCATATGTAGTCATCAAGGAAGTATCCAGTGGATATTACAAGATATTAGTTGTTAATGGAGGAATGGAAGGAAATATAATCAATGGTAAATGGCTCAAAGCATATTACGCCTGATCAACAGAAAATAATTATTATTTTTTCATCATCCAGGCATATTTCAAAGATGTTATTTATGTTCCTCCAAAGGGCGTACAAAATGCTCGTTTGTTCATTAAACATTTCATCAATTGAACAAAATTCCTTCATACCATGATAAATTATTCTACCTTACTCAAAGAAAAAATCCTAAGCCTACTCGAAACAACAATCATAAACACTTATCTAGAGCACACCATCTATTAACAAATAATTCTGATTGGAAATCATTTTTAACTTTGTCTAAAAGTTTCATTTCTCACCCTCAGATCCTCAATCTCCCTGTCGAACCTTATTGAATCAAGAGCTAACCCTCTCTCCTCAGCCATGATTGCAGTTGAAGAAGAGATTATATTGGCGACAATGGCGGCCATATCAATCTTGATAATTTCAAGACTATGAGGAAGCCAGCCCACATTGAATTTCAGAAGATCACAATTCGAGATCATGTCATTCCATATATGAAGCTCCATGTTCTTGAAATCATGCAAGTTCTTCTTGTTCATCTCATCGATGATAGGAAATAATCCAGCAGTTGTGGTTAAGAGAGTCGGAAGAAAACCTCTTCATACTTACGTGGTAGCGATATGCCCATACTTTCTCTAGATTCTGGTGTATAGTGATGCATAACACTTGGGAACGATGAAGCCGCCGATAAGATGATTATCTGGGAAAGAATTTCCCATAGGAATATCAAATAGAAGGCTGGCCGTGGGATACTCACAAACTGAAACTCCAAGATCAGCATTTACAGAGTTGATTGAATCGCCGCAAACACGATCATCATTATCAGTTACAACTACAGGCTTTCCATTTCTTTTCTTCCCCGCTTCAACAACATGAATATCAACCTACAATAACAAACACTTAAGTTCAATAGAGATTTGGATAAATGTTCATTCAAGGTTAATCTCTACCAAAACTTACAGATGTACCAGCATCCGCATGAGCCGTTTTGAAACGAGCGGGGATCTTAACAGTTTGTTTGGGTCTCAAGTTATACGGAGAAGAATAGGAAAGTCGGCCACCCTGATTCGTCTACAACAAATATTTCTTTTCAATCGGCCATTGATTACACAAAATAAAAAGACAAGAAGAATACTTCATACCAAGTTGGATGCTTCACTTCCCCACTTTGATGGAGATGTACTTCGAGGAGATGAGCTACTGTCAGACATACTATTGGGAGGTATGATTTTGATTAAAATTTCTTCCGCACGATGAGGTTCAAAAATGGAAGAAAGATATTTGCTAAATTGATAAACCTTGAATCTTGAAGATATACAAGACGCGGTCGATACTTATCCTTTACAAATGGTAAAATCAGTTGTGATTCTTACTGAAACCCTAAATTCCAAGCGAAATCAATATTGGTGACATAGAGGAAAGTGGCATACTGGGGATTGACAATGACCAAGGATGGATATGGTCAGAGGTTAATACCATAGTTTGGGATTGATTGTTTGTGTGTATTACACGTTTTTTCCCAACTCATGCGATGTTTGCATAGTCTACCAGACGGGTATCAATGAACGGGAGTCTATTAAATAATTATGATTGGTTGTGGCACAAGAACATTCGTTCATATCATTCAATTCAATCAAAGGCGCAAGATAAAAGAATTGAATACATAATAAATGGGTTTGCATTAAAAAAAATCCTAATTCGATGCATATGAAGCAAAGCTGCTTAAATAATCAAAGAGATATCTACTATGAAGATTTAAAAGATGTTCAACTACTCAAGATCAAAGGAGACTAATCATTAGATTCATTAATGTCTCTGCAACTGCCATCTTCTACGGAATCTTCGTCAAACTCCTCTTCAGATCCAGAATTCTTATCAGGAACTTCCTCCAAGTGATCTTCAGGATTGTCGTACATTGCATCCATATAGTTGTCTTCTTCACATTCGGATCGGAAATCAGCTCTAGCCAATCGCTCATCCCTCATACTAGGTGGATACGGCTTAACCTCGCATTCAACAGGTTCCCATACAGATTCAACTTCTTCCCATATGAATCTAAAGCTACACCATCAACCTAAGACCGAATTTCATCCTCAGCTGCTAACCTTGTCTGTTGAAGTCGACGTCGTTTGTGCAAATAAGTGTCCATCTTTTCATCTTCGGCATCTCTTTTTAAAAATCCGTTATGGACATTTCTCAGATGATCGAGAGACATAACGTTTATTATCTTTTCAGCATCTTTCAGTGAACGATCCACCTTGGTACTGCCTATGCTGCAGAAATTTTCATCTTTGGCTTGGAAATCTTGGAATCTTCCTCAGAAGAGCTAGAAGAGTGGCCACTACTGAAATCACCATTATCTGGAGCCAGAAACATGGAGCCATGGATATGCCAATATCAAACACACAACAGAAATGGTAATATTCCAACTTCTACCTTTTACAATTTCACTAGCTGTAGTGAGTACAATGCAAAATTTTGAGGATTTCTTCGTTCCTTCAAACCTGCAAAGACGAGCAAAACTCATTATTCAAAATCATAACTTGATTTTCATAAAAATGTGAGCAATTCACGAAATTTCCATCATGTGAGCAATTCACATAATTTTCACCGTGCAAGCAATTCCCACCGACTGAACACTCATTGATTTTCGTGCATACCCTATTAAATCGCAAAATCCATGAAAACATTATTTCACTACGAATAATTGTTTGCTTTTAATAATTGTTCAAGACCAAAATTTGATTTTACAAAATTCCCAAATTTCGTGAATAATTCACGTGAACTTTAAAATAAAATAAAAAAATTGCGTGGGTTAATAACTCATGTAAACCCTAATTTTTTTTCGCTTGAACGAGCATTCATCTATCAAATGGGGTCTTTTATATTTTTGTAAAGGTCCACATATTTCAAATAAATTTTGTTTTCATGAAAGCTCATAAACAAAATTTTGTCATTAGACGCAGGTCTATTTCAAAAAAATAAATAAAAAATAATCTCTCTTATGCTAAGGATTATTGTTTATTACTTAAACTAACGAACAAACGTTCCTAAAAAAAAGGATATTTTGAAAGCTCACACTTAAAAAATATAATTTTGATTTTCATGAAAGCTCGTAAGAATTTTTTTATCGTTAGACGCATGTATATTAAAAAATATATACATCTCTTTCGTATTAGGGATTATTGTCCGTTTATTAAACCGACGGACGAACGCACATCTGTTTCCTAAAGAAAATTCTCATAAAGAATCTATGCATGCATACACACATATGAGAATTCTTTGTTTTGATAACAACTCACAGTAAAAAAAATCACTTGCCTTAGTTGGCTGGAAGTTCACTAGACAGTGATCGGCGATATCGGTGATGTCGGCTCCGGAGGAAACTTCCTTCCTGCTGCTTAAACGTGAGATGAAGAAGAGAGGGAGGTGCTGGTCGGTCAGGTGAAGAAAATAATTTTTTTTAGAGCTTCTTCCCTTTTATATCAATTTTATTTCCAAAAACCTAATTAAACAAGGATTTCCTTTTTGGGCCCAGGCCTGTAAATGCTAAACCGACCAAAACTGAACATTTAATCGTCCAAATCAGCAGTGATTCATCTCTCCGTGCTCACGAGATGACACTCTATCATACTGATAGGGTCCTTATCTGGACATTTGCTCATACATGACATCAATGGAACAAATCGGGGATTCTGAAAATGCCTTTGTACGACTAAGTTCAACTGCTTATCTCGTCTACTGCAAAATCACTATCCAGTGTTTACTACGGAACATGATTGTCCCTCACTAATTAGGGGACTTAATGTTGATGGTTGATTTTCATATTTCTGGACCGGCTTCAGGAATATATGTGACGATTCATATTTTATGATCCGTGAACCATTTCACGATCTCTGACTGAGCGAACATTCCTCTCAGAGTTATGATGAATATGTTTCTCGAAAGGCCTCTCAGCTGAGCTTTCGATGTTTCACACATTTCATCATCACCTCTATATAGAATCAAAATGATTGGGTGGCTCCTAGGAATATTGCATGCTAGTATAGAGCCTCACGCCTTCAGGACGTCACGCTGCTCGTTGTTCCCTGACTACGTATAGAGACCGTGTATATAATCTCTTAATGATTTGGCGGTTCCTAGACATATTGAATGTTAAAGAACTTAATGCCTTCAGGACGTCACGCTGCTTGTTGTTCCCTGACTACACACCCCACTCATAACGAGTATGATGCTTCAATTATCTCATATCTCGATTCTTTAAATAGGTTAATTCTAGCGTGTCATTCATCAACTGAATTCCTAGAACATAATCTATGCTATCTCATTACTCTGTTTCATGACTAATCCTCAGCTGGATTCCATGGATTATAATAGATACTCAACTCATTTTATTACTCCGTTTCATGAATCATTCTCAACTGAATTTCATGAATTAGTAATAAATACTCAAGTAATTTTTATTACTCTATTTCATGAATTATTCTCAGCTGAATTTCATGAATTAGTAATAAACATTCACCGATCGGGCATCCAAGCCACCACTGAGTAAGCCCCGAGTAAAGGGTGCGAGTGTATATAGAAATTATGAATAAACGAGCACTCGAATACACGAACGAGTATTTGTAAATATGGACAAATGAGGAAACCTGTGCAAAATAGGGAGGAAAATAATATCAATAAAATAATAAAGAAGCGCCTAAGGGGGTCGGGCCCACCGGCCCCCGGTCATGCCGCCATGGCCGGTCCCGCACCTCTTTCCATTATTTTATTATTATTCATCATCTCATGAAGACTCATTCATTTGAGAAAACTCCATCGTTTGAACAAAACTCTTAGTTTCTCCATATTTTCCTTCAAACGATGAAAAATAGTAAAAAATATAGGGAAAGGTGTCACGGGACCGGGACACCTAGCCGGCCGGCCATGCCCTAGCCGTGACTGGTCCCACACCTTACAATTCCTTATTTTCTCATGTTATCATTTCCTTCATCTCATGAAACTTCAGCATTTGAGCAAAAATCCTAGTTTTTCAATATTTTCTCAAATATTGCTCAAACCATGGAAAAGCCAAAAAGTCAAATGGTCACATGACCGACTAGGCTTCTCAAATGGTCACATGACCGACTCAAACCATTAAAATATTATTATTTTAATATTCTCAAAATATTGGTCACACGAGCAAAATTATACTTTCTCATTTGAGCAAAATCGAGAGTTTCAGTCAAGATCAAACTCTTCTGAAAATCCAAAAAACTGCTCAAACATGCACCAGAAAATACCAAAACTCTCAGGACTGAGACACGAGCAATATGGTGACACGGTCATGCCACCTTGACCGATCAAGGTAGGCCCTAATTCTTGTAAGGATACGGTCCGACACTCTTTTATAATTTTGACCTAATTATATCTCAATAATTCATATTGGGTCCAAACTCTCTCCAACCAACTTCGGATTTGCTCAATAGACCATCATCTAGTCCCACGACCACCAATATCCGGTCCCATGACCCCTTAGTCGGTCCCTCATCTCTCCATAACTAGGTTTTATTACTTGATGCTTAGACGAGTATTATTTTAATAAATGATTAAACCAGCATTTGATCATCTTTTCACCAACTGGTCAACAAAGGACTTTGGTGCTTTCTTACTCGAGCACCTGGGAGCTATATGGTCGGACGTCATCCCATGTAGCTGGTCCCTCCTTCACTCGGTGAATTATTTTCAGTAAATCATCAATTGATCAGCAATCGATCAAAATTAGGGTTTCGAACTGAATGCTCTGCGAATCATAATTTTGAGCTAATTTAAACACTAATAATTCTATGTTGATTCACCAATTAACATCTTGATTAATTATATAATATTCGGTCCATCTACCAATATTTTAATTAATATTTTTTTTGTCCATGCTACCAATAATTCATCAAATGAGCAATATTTGCTTAGATGCTCGAATATTGATTCAACTATTAATATTCAGTAATTCATCAAATGATAAATATTTGCTCAGATGCTCGAATGTTGATTCAACTATCAATATTCAGTAATTCATCAAATGAGAAATATTTGCTCGGATGCCCGAATATTGATTCAACAATCAATATTAAGTAATTCATCAAATGAGCAATATTTGCTCAGACGCTCGAATATTGGTTCAACTATCAATATTCAATAATTTATCAAACGAGCAATATTTACTCAGTTGCTCGAATATTGATTCAACTATCAATATTCAACAATTCATCAATGAAAAGGCGTGGGTATCCCAAATATACCTCAAGCTATAACTTTTCCTTCCTATAAGTCCTTTCCCCGAAAGTGATTGTCTATAGACTGAGTCGAGATAATACAACAAATCTATTCACACTTTGTGTGATCGTCTATAGATATGAGAACGAGACAATACAATAACAAAGTGTGTATACTTGATACAAAGGTTCGGACTTAACCAAACTCAATAGGATACACGTATCAAGTAAATAGGAATTAACGTTTGTGCGATTTAATTTAATTATAATAACACAATTATAATGCGAAAATATAAAGTAAATGACACAACAAGATTTTGTTAACGAGGAAACCGCAAATGCATAAAAACCCCAGGACCTAGTCCAAATTGAATACTCTCAGGATTAAGCCGCTATACAAAATAATACAACTTCATATAGTTGAGACCAAGCAACTAAACCTATAGTTCACCCAGTTTCGTCTGTATTACCACGCCTCCAACCTGTAAACAAGTCACGTACTTGGACCAATTTCTTTGGTTCATATTCCAAACAGGAAAGGAACAACAAATCTGTTTGGTATCAACTCTCTTCAAACAAGTGATATGAGTTGTGCAAAGGTTCCCTTGTTTATCTTAACATAAAATCCTTTTCCATGTTCCAAGATCTATCTTATGTCCAAATGCCCAAAAGCAATTGTTAAGATTAAGCCAACAACACCCTTCAACCAAGTGATATGTGTTGATGCCGATCTTCCTCAATTAATCAACCCAATCTACCACAAGGATAAACCGATTATTAGTTGGATCCCCTTTTTCCCAAACAAGTATTGTGCACACCAAAGATTATAAAAACACCAAGTAAAAAATCTTCAATATCTTATTTGTCTTCAAATCTTCTTAGATCTTCAATAAACACCTGCACACAATCACTTGAATCTCTTGTGATCAATCACGCAAAAAACGGAGTCTGTTAACAATGGATTATCACAAGATCGTCTTTAGATATAACAACAGTCTAAAGATCCCTGTCGAAACCTTGAACTAGTTTGAGTGAATCTTATATCAGAAGATAATATTCTCAAGCATAAACAAACTAGGTGCAATCAAAGTTCAACTACCGTTAGTCAATCAAATCAATACTAAAACTAAAGATAAACCGCAATATATAGTTTCCCACCAACGGGTCGCGCTAGAGCTTCTCAATCCCAAAGAAGACTTTAAATTGAGCGACCGTAAGAGATTTCACCTAATTAGATTACTCTCCTCTCCAATAGGCGGCTTCACCAGTAACAAAGACAAGGAAATTCAAACTCAAAGTATTTATAGACAAGGAAATTTGGACACCAAGGAATTTCCAAAACCGAAAATATTCTCAAGATATTTTTCATTACTCCACCAAATTCGGTTTTCATAATTCCTGTGAACGCGCTGTCCAAAAATAATGATCGAAATCTCCTTGGAAAATCTTTAATTAGCAAATGCATATTACTAATTCTTATTTTCCATATATAATTAAAAATCCTTAATTAAAAAGATTATTAACTTATTTAAATTCGATCTTGGGATTTACTTCCTTCTTAGCCTTTAAGGAATATCCTTGAACAAAATAGAATAAGCATTAATGCACCATGTTCAATGAGTGACAACATCTTACTCTTGCAATTCTTTACCATGCTTGCTCACTTGAAACCGATTTACCACACTTCCAAACAAATTTAGAATTGGTTCACCTGACTTTCAAGTACTATGTGATTGATCAAGTTTCACTCAATCATAACTCATGAGTTTACGGTTCTACCAAAACAAGTTTTGGTTCTACCTCCATGTGAGTACTGTGCATAGTTACACTAGCTTACCAAAGATACAGCTGACTAGGTACTAGGATCGGTTCCCCACATATATTTGGTATCTAACTTGTATACACTACAAATGTCCATGGGATCGGTTCCCCCTTCCCAAAAACTTGTTGCACATGTTCATAGTATCGGTTCCCCTTTCTTCCATAAACCTTGTTTCACCTCATACAAGGATTGGTTCCCCTTGTGATACACTTCACCTCTTACTAGGATTAGTTCCCCTATTCCCAGTAATAAGTTCAGACATACACAACCCGACCATACCCCAGGTGATTACTTAAGATCGTTTTCACTAATAAAAGTCATACCAATACATAAGTCAGTCCTCATGTGAATAGTTTTACCAAGAACACAAACAAGTCATGAGCGGTTATACTAATCACACATATTGGTCATTCATAAGATATGCAATAAAGAACATCCCCAATAACGCCTGCCGATTTCCTTTTCGGTTCACAATGTATATCATGAACTTACTTCCTTAGAACACATGTAAACATTGTTCCCTAGGATGAAATCCTCACCTCATACCCATACATAATCACAATAGCATTCATACGATTATTTCGATGTCTTATATACAAATTTTAATGGTTAAGAAAGAAACTTCACATTGTATTCCTTAATACTATGTCTATCTAGAGTGTTCATGCTTCGCAGTTTTATGTTTTCAATATGCACGACTTGAAAGATACGTTAGGGAATGAAACAGTTCAAGTCAAATATCACTAACCTCAAGTGGAAGGATGATGTGGTCGTTGTAGCTCCGCACTTCTTCAAGTCTTCGCAATACTTTTAATGTCTCACCCTAATACTTTTAAACTAACCTATACGAAGTTGACTCTAGTACATTTAAATCAAGCGACTCTTAAATGAGTCTTGCTTCACTGAGATATGACAACCAAACTTGACATACCAACTCTTGGTGGGTTCAACCGAGCAATGCTCTAACAATCTCCCCCTTTGTCAATTTTAGTGACAAAACTCTTACAATCATATGGATAAACAAATTACAATAATTCATTACACATACGCTTGATTCCCGAATCCACAACACATAACCTGCATTCATTCAATCCTCAAAAATGCAGAAGCTGTACTATAATAACAAAGATTATACTCCCCCTAAAGGTGAGCTAGGTAGATTTTCAATCCACACATCTTTGTTATCCCATTCATATGATATGTTACCCCCCCCCTTAGTCTATGCTTTTCCTCATTCGTTAGATAAACATTCAAGCACCATTGTCCTCTTCCAAGTAACACCAATCAACCATAAATTGATACCAACATCACTTATTTACTCCATGTATTTCTCCCACTTTTTATCACAAAGATGACAAAGAAAAGAATAAATAATGGACAACACGAAAAGGATCTTACAAATCTCAAAATAGACTTGCAACATGTTTAGTCAATCACGAGGGTTTTACACACCATTTTTGATAACCAATATCAAAATCGAAACTACAAGTAATTACGTTTTGATACGTTATCATGGAAATAATTTCCCGAAGCAATTTTCACAACTAGTTTAGCAAACCAAAATATCAACTAAGCAACTTAGTTCCTTTGCAAAACCGATTGTATAAATACAACCGCTTCATTCGATAAGAACAAAACAAAGATAAACTCAATTTTTCTCATCAGGTTCTAATTATCCATATAAATTAGACCTTTAGATTTCAAACAAGCCAAGTACTAGGTTAGTTAACTAGCATTTCCTTATTTAGGCTTTCGTCTAGACTTGAATAACCGAAACCTCCACTTTGATAAATCTAACTAAGATTAGAATTAACTTAGCTTAGCTTATCCGGAATCGAATTGGACTAAACAACTCGTCCCTTCAACATATTCATTCGTTAAGCCATAAATAATTCATACAAACCAATAAATCAACTTGCATAATTATTCACCTCTACCGGATACAATAGAAACAACATATATAAACCAAGGTTTCACTATTGCACCGAAATTTTGTAAGCTTAAACAATTGATACTACACAATAAAGCAAAATAACAATTATTTTACTTAACTGGAAGCAATTGAATTAACATAGACATTAAAGCACCGCAATTGCACCAAATTTGGTAAGCCTGAACTATTGATATCACTCAACAAAGCAAGATAACAAAAGTTGTACTTAACCGGAAACAATTGAATCACACACACATCCATACATTCATAACGGAATAAACACAAAAGCAATATATATATCAAATGAAAATAGGCTTTTCTTAAAGCATGAAAACAATTAACTAACAAAATTGTTACCTCAATTTCGCATCCAACTTCTCCAAATATGATTCCATCGCTTTATTCTTCCGGGAGAATTGATATCGAAATACCATCATGTTGTTATTCTCATGCCAAAAACAAAAGAATAACAACAACCAACCTTTACCAGAGAAAGGTTGAAAATCGGTTTTAACAATTGCAAGCAAAAGTTGAAAACCATCGAAACACATATGCTTTTATGCTAAACCAAAACCGATTCAACATATTGTGACTTTTTCACATATTGTTTCTACAGGAATCCCTCATGATCCTTTGATAAAGCCTACCAACTTGGGCTAGAACTTAATCCTTCTAAATCAAAAAGTCACCCAAACCATAAGGGTTCACAACATATTATGAGATCGAATATCAAGGTATAAAACCGAAATCAAACATCCCATAAACATACATAGCAAATAAATAAAGCATTAAAGTACTGGCTATGTAAATCAAAAACTATCACAAGAAAAATTATAAATCAAATAACTTTATTCATAATAGTTTTATTCAATAGACTCATACAATTAATAAAAGCAATCAAAAGGCTTTAATGCTTTATTTATTTGCATTAAAGCCATGAAAGGATCATGAGGTAATATAGCCATGAAATTTGATATTCGAAAGGCTTTTGACACTCTGAACTGGAATTTTCTGTTGAAGAGTCTTAAAGGGTACGGTTTCTGTGACAAGGTGGTTCACTGGATTAGATCGATCTTGCATTCGGCTACCTTGTCAGTCGTAATTAATGGTAAACCTATGGGGTACTTCAGCTGCAAAAGGGGAGTGCGCCAGGGTGATTCGCTGTCGCCAATCCTTTTCTGCTTGGCTGAAGAGGTTTTGGGAAATGCTATTTCGAATGCTTTCAAGCGGGGGGAGATCAAGCACATTTCTTCTCCGAGAGGTACTATCTTCCCTTCCCATGCGTTATATGCGGATGATATAATGGTTTACTGTAGAGGAACACAGAGAGACATTAGGGCTCTAATGCATATTTTCGAGATATATGGTCTAAACTCTGGTCAGAATATTAGTGCTGCTAAGTGCAACATTTACTGCAGTGCTCACGCTAGGAACAGAGTATCCCGGGTTGCTGCTTTGTATAACATCCCTATGGGCATCCTTCCTTTCCACTACCTGGGTGTTCCAATTTTTGGGGGTAAGCCAAGAATGATTCATTTTCGGAATTCATTGGATACCATTAAACTGAAGTTTGCGACTTGGAAAGGCAGATCTCTGTCAATGATGGGTCGAGTGGAGCTAGTGAATTCGGTTATCGCAAGCTCGGCTCTATATAGTTTTCACATTTACAAGTGGCCTATTTCGTGCATCAAGATGCTGGAAGGCTGGGTTCGAAATTTTGTATGGACCGGTGATATAAACAGCATGCATCACAACACAGTTGCTTGGGACAAACTGTGCCTTCCTACAGCTGAAGGTGGCATGGGGATAAAGTCTTTAAGAAGCCTGAATGATGCGGCTTTAATGAAACAGACTTGGAAGCTCATGACGATCAGTTCGGACTTTGGTAGCTTCGTCAAGGTTCGCTTTGCTTCAGCAGCATACAAAAGGTCTTCCATATGGCACGGGTTCAAGGAGCAGTGGAATATTATCAGGGAGAATACTATTTGGCTAGTGGGAAATGGTAATAGGATTGATTTTTGGCAGGACATCTGGTTCAGTGGCATGGACATTTCGATTGCAGACTTTCTGGAGTTAGACTGTACGCATATTCACAACTCAGTTGCAGACTTTATTGAGGAAGGCAGCTGGAGGATTCCAGACTACATGACGGAGCTGGAGAGCGACATTCGGCAGATTATCAATGAAACTCCGTTTGCGCTGCATTTGGAAGACCGCCAGGTCTGGAAAGGCAGTACCTCAGGAGAATTAACAATGAAAATTGCTTATGAGTTTCACAGGCCAAAAGAAGTGGAGCACGCAGACTTCAAAGATCTCTGGGCAATAAGAACTCCGCCGCGTCGTGCTTGCACAGTTTGGAAAATTTTACACAATAGAATCGCGACAGATGACAATGTCCACTTCTATGGGGGGGATACCGTAAACTGCTGCAACATGTGCCCAATTCCTTGCTGCAGTGAAACACAACACCACATGTTCTTCACTTGTAACTTTGCCACTAATCTCTGGAATTGGATAATGCTTAAATTCAGACATGGCCTGGATTGTTCTAGTATGCAAACAATATTGGCTTCACTCAGATGCTTCGCTGGCTCCTCACAGACCAAGAATTTGCTTTGGATTGCAGTGGTAAGCTGTGTGTGGCTGATTTGGCACTGCCGCAACAGTCTGAGGTTCGAGCAACGTCAAACAACTTCTGATCAGGCACTGGATCATCTGCATAGGCTCATCGCAGAATCCATCAAAAACGAAGGAGGGTACTCCTACTACACTTCTACATACAGGTTAATCCTGGATGGTCTGGGAATTCAAAGGCTTCCTCCAAAAATGCCTAAAGCGATACTGGTCAAATGGCAGCCTCCGGAGAGGGGCTGGATAAAGGCTAACACGGATGGATGCTCGTTAGATAACCCGGGTCCTTCAGGTTTTGGCGTAGTGTTTCGCGATGCAGACGGCAGGGTGTTGGGGTGTCTTGCGCAGAACTTGGGAATCAGCAATTCTGTGTTGGCGGAGCTATGGGGGGTAATTCACGCTCTGCAGTTGGCGCGCTCGAGAGGTATCCGTAGACTTTGGCTGGAATGCGACTTTATGTTTGTGCTGCAGGCTATAAAAAAGCCTGAGTTGGTTCCGTGGATTCTATCGAATCATTGGAACAATTGCTTGGTGTTTGCGAACTCTATTCAGCTGGTTTGTAGCCACATCTATAGGGAAGGTAATGTTGTGGCTGATAGGTTGGCTAAGCATGGAGCAACGATGGGATCGTATTGGTGGATAATTGCGCCGCCTTTTATAAAGCGAAATTGTGACATTGACAAATCGGTTCTACCTTTATACCGGTTTTGTAATATGTAATCTGTGGATTTCTTTTGGTTAGTTTGGTTTTTCTTTCTTTTTTCCTTATCTCTTTGTTCTCCGAGGTAAGGCTTAGTCCCCCTCTTTCTTTTTTTTTATTCTCTTTTTTAATGAAGATTTCGTTTGTTAAAAAAAAAAAAAAAAAAACAATCAAAAATTGATGTTTATTTTTCTAGATTAAGCATTACAGCATATAACTTAATCTCTAGTGGTGCTCTTGTTGTTCACCGATGTTTCTTCATTGTTCAAACTGTTAAAGAATGTCTCAAGAGACTTATCTACAACCACATCTTGTTTCTCAACTTGAATTTTCATGTCAGGTATTCCAGCTTTAGTTTCTTCAATCTTATTATTGATCCAATCTTGGTTTCGAGCTGTTGCTATGAGATTGGTTCTTAGTTCTTCAAAACCATGGATATATTCAATCATACTATCAGAACGAACCCACTTGGTTTTGGTTGGATCTTGTAGATTGTAGGTCAACAGACATGACTCATCTTGTGATCCAGCCGAACCTTCAGAATCATAATCAGGCATGATTGTTGATCTGCTTCTTTTCTTCTTCTCGGTATTGATTCCTTGACAATCTTTAACCCTTTGAGCCTCCTCCTTATTAGTCTTTGAGACACTGCATGTTATTGGAGGCATGCTTGGTTATATATATATATATATATATATAATGATTGATCAGGGTATCAATAAACTGAAGATAATAGTTTCTCTTTAAAAGGAGACAACTTTCGGACCGAAAACTATCAGTAGGATCCGAAAATATTAAGAAATATATTTCATTTCCTTTTGTCCGAACTTTCTTAGTTTTATTCAAAGGTTACAAATAAAACTTATCATGATGAACATTGTAGGTGTAAATTATCTACAGATCCAGGTGGCAACATCCTAGAACCGGTGCACCCAAATACGAAGAGACGCGAAGTACATAGCGAAGATTATCGGGCGCGAGATTTAAGGAGCCACGTGGATCAGGCGTAATAATGTCGGACAAGACTTGACCCAGACTCCTGATAAAGCTGACAAGATAAGGCGTGGCGGGTCAAACGAGGAGCTATGGTCAAACGAATAAGAAAGAACGGGTCACATCGGATAACCGTAAGGACGACAGTAAAAGATAGGCGACATCGTGTTAATAATGCATCTAAAGATATCGGCCCGAACGAAGGATAGGCGAGGAGTCAGGATACGTCGGCCACATGAGACGACATGAACCGGCCCGATCACAGAACTTCTAAATAGATGTAACATGACCAACACCTTAATTTCGTTGTATAGAACTTCTCCTATAAATAGAGGGACTTGTATTCAAGAAAGGTAGGTTGTATTTTGGGGAGGGAAAAGGAGAGAAACTCGAGTAAACACCAAGAAGAAGAAAAGTGAGTAGTAAGTGCATCTTGTAAGAAAATCCCACAGAGAGCAACACCTTTGTAACACTTCAAAGTAATAAGATTCATCCTTTCACCCCCGTGGACGTAGGTAATCATACCGAAACACGTATATCTTGTGTTCATTGTGGAGTGTTTACTTTCATTTAACATGAGCATTGCGTTTCTATCCTTTGGATGTAGTTTGTAGTAAAATGTATCTACATTCTGGCGCCGACTAAGGGGATCGACTAAGATCTCCGGATACCTTGCCGTAAAAACCTTCAGATACGATCAAAAGCTCCTCAATACACGATTAACGTGTTGAAGTTGAAGATATGATGAACTCTGTTGGCCGAAATAATGGTTGTTTTGAGTCATTTACTTCAAATCCAGAACAATAGCAGCGTCTTCTTAACATCTTCAACAGTTTGATCAATAGAGAGACTTCACGAGCTCACCAACGACTAACAGTTCGGGTTAGAAGCTATGTGAAGAATCTGTTGAAAGGACGACTGTTTGTTCTTGATAGTTGTATAATTGTTAGCGTTAAACGAGTTTTTTTTTAGCTACGGAATGAAGTCGGGTGCTTGGAATAACCAAAAGTTTGCGTTTGTAGCTGTTTCATCGTGCGATAAACTGTCAACCGTATATAATTTTTTATCCGGCGGTGTAGCATAAGTCGTCGGAGAGTTCATAATTAGATCTCGAAAAAGTAGAGCTGGTACAAGTTTGATTTGATTCTAGGGGTTCATTGCCGTACCTTTTTCTAAGCATCATGTGCATAAGATCAATGATTTGGAACATGTAGAATAAAGGACAAAACTAACTTAAATGCATAGGTCGAGTACAGAGAGCGACGTCGTACGGAGTGATAGCGACGGGAAAATGAGGTCAGCCACAGATTCAGCATAGGGACAAAATAGGGTAGAGGGACAGTACCCACCTAACAACTCAAGTAGATCTTACACAAAGGATGCAGTCGTACAGTCGAACTTTTTGCCCTTATGTCTGAATTTTTTATTTGAAAATTAGGTCAAAGTAAGGGGTTCTTTTCCTATTTGATGACATAGGGACGGGCGATACTCGGCTTATCACGCGACGTGACCGATGGATAGCACTTCAGGGACAATTAGGATGTTAAGGAATCGTACAGTCACTAGCATCAGCATGCAGGCAGGGATAAGGGGGTCGAGGCAAGAATACAGTCGACAACCACCGCCCGAGGAATCTCATGCAGCTGCGCGAGGAATGCCTTTTGTAGACGAGGAAGTAGATTTGGGGCGAGACGATAACACCCTACCTCTGGACCAGGTTATATTGACTCAGAGAAGAGTTGAACAAATCGATGGACTCACAGCTTCAGACACCGATGACGATGAGGAAGCACTTGCAGCACAAGCTCAGAGGCAAAGGATGAGGCAACAAGCTGAGTACCAGAAAGCTTTGGGAAGGGAACAAGAGTGTCTTAGGCAGATTCAGCTGGGGCGAGCAGCAGCAAGTAACATCGGCCCGACAACTGTTCACGCGGTCGATCGTATAACCAACCCGATACTACCCCCACCACCCATATCTTCACCATTACAGCCTCGGCCACACCAACCCAATGGACATTCCAGTCATGAAAGTACGGACCCGATGTTGTTGGCCATTTTGGAGAGTCATAGGAGACAAGAAGCGGCACTAAGGGAACTCCAGCAGCGGAATCTATCCTTGGAGTATGAGAACTACCAACTGAGGAACCAACGGACCAGATCAAGAGGGTCATCCATCCGATGGACATCGGGTTATCGCGGCCGATCCGGTCACTCACCACCCATGATGGGGACGAGTAGCCTTAATCATCCCGATCAGTCAGGTCGGCCACCATTACCTCCGGTACCCCCCACGCAGATATATGGACCACCTAAGGACTCGTCCACCGACGAAGAAAGGCGAGGAAGGGACGAGCGAAAAGATCAGACAACCAAATCCAAGCTTAAGGAGTTGGAAGAAAAAATCAAGGAACTCTCGGGCGGAAGCGAAGAGAATAAGTTGGCCGAGATTATGAGTAAAGACGAGAAAACGCCTTTCTCTCAAGAACTGGAACAAATGCCGTTCCCACCCAAGTGTACTTTACCTTCATTCCCCTCTAGATTTGATGGAACGGGCGATGCGATCGAGTATCTTAAGATTTATACCATGTCATTGATCCAATGAAGAAGCAACCCGGTAGTTATGTGCAAATTCTTTCCATCTAGTTTGGAGGGCGAGGCACGAGATTGGTTTTATTCGCTCACACCTGGTTCGATTAACGGGTATGATGCGCTAGTCGAGGCCTTCCTTGATACCTACATGCATAACAGTCGACCTCGGCCTAGAATGAACAAGTTTTTTACTCTCGCCCGAAGATTCAGAGAGCCCTTGAGAACCCTGACCGACAGGTGGAGGAAACTGTGTACTGAAATTGGGAAGGTACCCGTGGATCAAGCCATCTTTGGGTTTGAAAACGTGTTGGGGAGGTCGGACCCCATCTGGATTGCCATGTTTTCTGAAAAACCTAAAACCTTAAAGGAGATGAGAAGAATGCAAGAACACTACATCGCCTTGGAAGAAATTCAGGCTGAATCAAGAGATAGAGGAGTACAAGAAGCCAGCGCTGAAGTTGGTACCGAAACTAAAACGGTCATGGACGACCATATCAGGCGATCAGAAAAGAGATCGAACCCGCCCCCGAGGATCAGTGAGAAGAGGGAATGGATGGCCAAAGGGAAGAAGCCAAAGCAGGAAGCCCGATTGTATACCCCTCTAAACGCTTCTTTGGAAGAGGTGTTCAAGGAAGTTGAGAAGAGAAACGACATCAACTACCCAGCATCGAGGGGGGCACAGTTCCAAGAGACCCGAGATCATCCCGAATACTGTCACTACCATCAGTATAGGGGCCATTCCACCAACAACTGTCGAGAAGTGAAAAATATTGTTCAATACCTAATCCGCGATGGATATTTGAGGCAGTATGTCCGACACCCCCCTCGGCCGGAAGCAACACCCGATGCACCAGTTCATCAAGTCCGCATCGATAGGGCGAGTCAGTTCGTAAGCACCATTTCACATTCGGCTATGCAAAACTACACCCTCGGCCCATTAATCACCACTAGGATCCATAAAATGGATCGTGAAGGTAAAGATATATTTAGCGTAGCCAAGTCCCTTCCAATGGAACCTTGGATGACGCTGCCCATTTCGTTCTCGGCTAAGGATATCCCAGCAAACGGACAGGCACACAGTGATCCACTGGTCATCACGCTATTGATTGAGAAGTGGGGAGTAAGAAGGATTCTCGTGGATAGCGGAAGTTCAGTCGAGGTGCTGTTCTACGACACGTTCATAAGAATGAAACTCTCAAAAGACATGCTCTTCCCATCAACATATCGCATCTACGGCTTTAACAGAATAGTAACCATCCCAAAGGGCGAAGTAACTTTGAGAGTTTCAGATGGTGGTGGCTACCTCGACACACTAACCACCTTTTGTGTGGTCGACGTCGCCTCACCTTACGAGGCCATTATCGGGCGCCCATGGATTGTTGGGATTAAGGGAGTAGCATCGGCATACCATCAAAGGTTAAGGTTCCCGACTTGCAAGGGAATAGCGAAAGTTGTGGGCGACTCCCAGGCGACACGACAATGCATGAAAGTTGATATAGTATAGAAATAAATGAAGAACGACGAGCTCGGCAAAGGCAAGAGAAGAACAAAGCAAAGGAAGTGAAGGCGGCAAAAGAATTGGAGGAGGTGATTTCACAAGCGGTCCTGGCACACGAGACTCGAGGAAAATACCCTTTATAGCAATTAAAGGAAGCGTCCCCAGTCAGGGAGACCAAATCAAACTTCTCGACAGTCGAGCCGACTAAAGAAGTAAACTTGGGAACGATAGAAGAACCCAAGATAGTGAGGATCGGGGCATTACTATCGGACGAACAAGCAAGTAAACTCACGATGTTATTAAAAGAAAACCTGGATGCATTCACTTGGGAAGTGCATGATTTGGAGGGCATTGACCCGAAGGTCTGCTGTCACCACTTAAAAATTAATCCGAGGTTCAAACCGGTTAGACAAAAAATGCGGCGTATCGCGCCAGAGTTACAAGTGGCGGTCAAGGTCGAGCTGAAGAAGTTACAAGAATCCGGAATAATAAGGAAGTCCCACTACCCACAGTGGATATCTAACATGGTCGTGGTACCGAAAAAGAAAGGGGGAGTCAGAATATGTATTGATTTCAGCGACTTAAACAAGGCCTGCCCGAAGGACAGTTTCCCCCTTCCCAGCATAGATCAATTAGTAGAATCAATAGTGGGATTCGAGGCGATGACCTTAATGGACGGATACATGGGCTACAACCAAATACCATTGGCGCCCGAGGACCAGGAACACACTTCCTTCTTCACACCAAGAGGATTGTATTGTTACACCAAGATGCCATTCGGACTTAGGAATGTCGGGGCTACGTACCAGAGATTGGTAGGCGACATGTTTGAAGACAAGATTCACGATACCATAGAAGTTTACATGGAAGACATGTTAGTTAAGAGTCGAAAATCAAAAAACCACGTCCGAGACCTTCGAGAGATTTTTCAGACAATGAGGAAACACAAAATGAAAATTAATCCTTCCAAGTGCGACTTCTGGGTCATGCCGGGGAAATTCCTAGGCTACATCATCACCCCCAGGGGAATAAAAGAAGATCCCGAGAAGGTACGAGCCGTCCTTGAAATTCCATCCCCCGCAACGGTAAAAGACGTGCAAAAACTAAATGGTTTCATAGCCGCATTGGGGCGATTTGTATCACGGTCATCGGACAAATGCAAGGCCTTTTACGACATCTTGAAGAAAGGAAAAAAATTCCAATGGACGGACGCCAGCGAAGAGGCCTTTCAAAATATCAAGCTACATCTAGCTATCCTCCCGGTTCTCCAAAGGCCTGAGCCGTCAGAAATTCTCACTCTATACTTAGGCGCGACACCCTATGCCATCAGTGCGGTATTGGTCAAAACAGAGATAGGCGTGGAGAATCCGGTATACTTCGCTAGCAAAACCTTAAGTCCGGCCGAGAATAACTACACCAGAATGGAGCAAATGGTGCTCGCACTAGCCTTTGCTGCCTCTAAACTACGAACATATTTTCAATCTCATCGAATACGGGTGCTCACCAAATCGCCTATCGAAGCGGTCTTGGATAGTGCTGGGAGATCGGGGAGAATCTCCAAGTGGGGAGCCATAATCAAACAATATGACGTGATATACGAGACAAGAACCGCGATCAAAGGGCAAGTAGTGGCCGATTTCTTGGCAGATTTACCCCTCAGTGATGAGGACGAGGTAGAAGATATACCGGGAATGGCAGAAGAAAAAGAGGAGCCAGCGGACCTACTAGCCGTCAGTAGTTCAACACGATGGGAAGTATTTATTGATGGGGCATCAAACAAAGACGGATCGGGCCTCGGGTTGGTGTTTACCACGCCAAAGGGGAGGAAGATCGTGCATTCGTTCAGGTTAGAATTCAAGGCGACAAACAACGTCACCGAGTATGAGGCGGTGATCCATGCCTTACGGATAATTGTGGAAATGGGGCTGCATGAGGTTCGACTGACTAGTGACTCACAACTAGTGATCCGACAAATTACGGGCCAATACGCTACACACGATCCGGTGCTGCAAAAATATTGGGAGCTCGCCCAATTTTACATCAAGCGAATCCCAGATATTAAATTCCGCCATATCTGCTGAAAGGATAACAGACACTCGGACGCTCTATCGTACATCGCCTCACAACTAGTAGACCCGAGCATCGAAGGGATACGCGTTATGAGGCTTCTTAACCCGTCTATCCCAGAAACACCAGAAGTACGGATCGAGGTGGCCGTTAGCACAGCCGAGAGATACAAAGAAGGCGACTGGAGAAAGCCAATACATCAATACTTAGAGACGGGTGAGCTACCTAAGAGTCGGCCCGAGATGAACAAGATCAAAAGAAAATCGGGCGCCTACGAGTTAAGGGAAGGGATCTTATATCGGAAATCTTACCTAGGACCACTCCTACGATGCTTAAGCAGGGAAGAGGGCCATATAATCCTACACGAGCTACACTATGGGGCGGCCGGAAATCACAGCTCGGGAAGAAGCTTTTCGGTTAAGGCAAAAACAATGGGCTACTTTTGGATGTATATGAACGAGGACGCAAAGCAAATGGCGAGAGCTTGTGAAGAATGTCAGCGTTTTGGGAAGAAAATCCATGCTCCCGGCGTACCGTTAAACTCAATAATAAGTCTGTGGACCTTTGCTAAATGGGGAGTGGACATTGTCGGGCCATTACATGTAGGAACTGGGCAAAGGAAGTATTTGATCGTGGCCACTGATTATTTTACCAAGTGGGTAGAGGCGGCACCACTAAGGCATATTCGGGACAAAGATGTATTTAAGTTTATTTGGGAACATATCATTTGTCGCTTCGGGGTCCCGGCTGCAATCGTCTCTGATAATGGAAAATAACTACAGGGCGAGAACATTGATCTTCTATTCAACACTTACAACATCAGGAAGAGCAAAGCTACCCCGATTTACCCCCAGTGCAATGGGCAGGCCGAGATCACTAATAAGACCATCGCCGATAACATGACGAAGAAACTGGATGGGGAATATGGCAACTGGTGCGAGGAGCTATATAACGTCCTATGGGCATACAGAACCACACGAAGGGAAGATTAGGGATTCTCTCCGTTTATGCTTACCTATGGAACTGAGGCGATCCTACGAACAGAAGGAATGATACCTACCACAAGAACCGAAGCTTGGAGGCGAAACGTGTCATCCGATCTGATCTTGGCTAAACTCGACGACTTGGAAGAAACAAGAGAAATGGCGTTACAAAAAATGGAAAATTATCAAAGGAGGTTACAACAGGAATACAACAAGCGCGTTCGACCAAGAGAATTTAATCCTGGGCAGCAGGTATTGAAATTTCTGGCTGAATGGGAGCGCGACAAAAAAGGCGGAAAACTAGAACCAAAGTGGGGTGGGCCATATATAATCGAATCTAAGGCGGGCGAGGGATCGTATCGACTACTGCGACTCGACAGAACAAGAGAGATCAAACCATAGAACATCCGATTCCTGAAACTCTACCATCCTTGACGAGCGATGCGGAAAAACGGTAAGCAAACGTGTCTTCTATCTCTGTGAAACCGTGAGGGGTATGGGATAGGGCATGAGCGACTAATGGTCATTCGTACTCGGGCAATGCCAAGGTGTGGAAGTGCCGAGGTGACTTACACTCGAATGGTCATTCGTACTCGGGGCAAAGCCAGTGTGGAAGTGCCGAGGTGACTTACACTCGAATGGGCATTCGTACTCGGGGCAACGCCAGTGTGGAAGTGCCGAGGTGCCTTACAGTCGCCTGGCTATTCGAACTTGGGGCAGTGGCAGTGTGCAAGTGCCGAGGTAGCCTAAGGGTTCTGGTGGTTGGAAACCAGTTCCAAAGGTTGTTTAGACGCGAGGTCTACTCATCTAGGTGGCCTACTTACATCTGAAAGGTCACCACCATCGCAAGTGGGCGTGTCCACTTGCCCGAGATCGGTTGGTCGATAACCACTCGGGATTATCGGGCCTAGAACTAGGACGACTGGTACCCTTCCACTGAATCCAAAGAGATAGTGATGAGATACCCCAATCAGGACATGGCATAGGGCCCGATGACCCTCCTTGTTGGGTGTGTTCGATAGAAATGGTTAGAATACTGACTTACTTGAACAATGATTGCAGGAATAACATATGAAACAAAGGAGAACTCGATTGCATCATGCGACTATTAAGAAAATATGGAAAGCGTCATGTGACCAAGTGAAACGAAGCGTCTAATGAAAATAAAACGAACAACATCGGTGACGCATCACCTCCATTAAAACAAACAAGCAAGGTAGCGGAAATTAAAAAGGGGAGAAGTGTTCAGAGCGATTTACAACCCGATGGAAGGGGAAACATAGTGACGCAGCACCACAAAAAGAAAGTTTAAGCCTTGGGAGGAGCCGCGCCGTCCTTCCTCTGCGCGACCTCGAGCCGCTTCTTCTCCACCCAGTCCATAATGCCTGCCTGAAACTTCTGGTCTAACTCCTCTACATGGGCGACACGTTCATCCTCGAGTTGTTGGGTAATCTGGGAAGCGTTTTCCTCAGCTTCAGCTAACTTGGAGCCCAAATCGACATCGGCCTATTTCGATCGGCGAACCTCCAGATCCAGCTCCCGAGAGCGTTTTTGCTCGGCTACAAAATCACAAAGATATAATGTTATTCATCGGGTACATTTTTGCAAGAATAAAGCGCAATCTAGATCTAAAAGAACGGCCTCAACACATCGTCTAAGAGACCTGACAGGGCGGGTAACACCGACTGAAGCGACTCTACCGACTTGGAAAACTCATCCTCGGCCTTGGACAACTTCATGGTTAATTCGTTATAGTGTTGCTCGTTGAACTCGTTACTGGGGAAATACTTCTTATGCTCGGTCCAATCGTCCATTAACCGATTACGCGACTCTTGGAGCACTGCAAGCTGCGATCTACTCCACTATAAATCGCCCATAACATTATCAAATTCACTCACTCGGCCCAGTAAATCGCTATTAGCTCGCTCCACCACATCTTTATCTCTCAAAATTCGTCGGTGGTCCTCGTGAAGGTCTCGATTCTGCAATTGCAGAGCGTATACCCTTTGCTCCAAACTCGTGGCTAAAGCAGCTTTTTCAGCAGCAAGGCGCTGAGAAGATCCCAAGTGAGCCCGTAAATTTTCCATCTCGGCAG
The DNA here is from genome assembly GCA_023529315.1 of Papaver bracteatum. Classification (NCBI taxonomy): domain Eukaryota; kingdom Viridiplantae; phylum Streptophyta; class Magnoliopsida; order Ranunculales; family Papaveraceae; genus Papaver; species Papaver bracteatum. The sequence goes on along the minus strand of JAJJWX010005265.1, from coordinate 878,577 downwards.
GATCATAATCAAACCGGCGACGTCGTTCTAACTCGTCCTCAAGTCTTGCAATTTCCTCAGTTTGACGGTCTATTTTGTCGTCTTTGTTTGCCATTCGTTGACGAAGATTTTACACTAGATCCTTCTCAATATCCCATTTTCTCTTCATAATCCTAAACTCCAAAGTAGCGTCTATACCTATACTAGATACCTCAGCTAAGAAGAAGGATACCCGACTCAGGATACTGGCACGATAAACTCAATCAACACAAGTTAAGAATGATCATATACCTTGAGCGTCGGAAAGTTTGATCTCTAGATCGTTCGCGCGACCCTTCTCATTCTGAAGTTGAAGTTGGAGAGACTCTATCAACTGCTTATCTCGAAGGCGATTGGCGGCATCCAAGCGTACGTGGTTCATAATCTAACACAAACAAACGAGTTTGCATCATAAGCGACACTAAGAACATAAGTCAGAAACGGGGCATTACCATACAGAAACGAGTCGCTCACCACAGTGTCAAGTGTCAGGGCGATGTCACCATAATAGGGCACAACATTCAACATTTCCTCATCAGTATACTTCCCAAATTTGGAGGAAGTAAGCACACCCAAGGAGTTCATGATCGGGACAGAGACAGTAAAGGAAGTTTCAGCACTAGAAGACGATCCCTCAGTAATCCGGGGCACAAGGAAGATCTACCGGTACATCAGTAACGACCTTCTCTACAACGGGCATCTCTGAGGGCTCCTGTTAGTCACCCATACCTTGTTCATCGCCTTTGTCACCCGACACATTCTCTCCAAACAGCTCATCCTCATCGGAAAGATCAATGATGGGGCCCGTTTTCGGCGGTGGCTTAGAAATTTGCTTACCTCTACCAGGATTACGCCTAAGCGGAGTGGGGTCAACATCGCCCGCATCATCATCATCGTGCCTTGGGTGTTTCTGCACAAGTGTCTCGTCAGAACATGTGAAGGCAAAAAACAGGGGCAAGTACATGTACTTATAAGAAAATCATTATGTTTGTTACCTTCCCCTGGTCTTCCTCAACCCTTGTACCAGCACCTCTATTCCTAGATCCGACAGTCTTGGTGGAGCCGACCTGAAATTTTCAAACAAAAAAGATGACCAGTTGGCGCCCGAAGCTAACAAGATAGAAATAAAGAAAAGCGCATACCTTATCGGCCTTGTCATCATTAACCACCCAGAAAGAATAGGGCTCGGCGGGAAAAGTAGGCGACGGGAAGTCACCATGTAGAATTGGACCTCGAATAAGAAGTGGAACTCGGGGATAAATCGGATCATTAGAATGACGGGGTCGCTTGTTGCATGGTTGTACGATGGGATCGGCATCCAGCATCATCCTTTCAACACCCTCGGGCATAACCTTAACCCGATGAGGACTAGCAGCAAACCCAGCAAGATCGCCCAAGTTCGTAGTACCGGCCCGATAGTTGACAAAGAAATTAGCAACGGAATACATTGGAGTGTCCTCGGGCTTGTAGGTCGACCAATCAGCATCATAACCATGACCATCGTGGCGATCCCTCCACTCGTTCATAATTCGAAAAGTATTGCCAGTCCATTGAGCCAAAGCACGAGAAGGCCGAATATGGGACAGAATCTCGTAATAAAAGGGGCTATCAGGGTTGTATAAGGGAAGACGAAGGCCCATCTCCAGTTGACCCAAGGTGATGACCACATAATCAGCCGATTGCTCCTGCTTCTTCATATTGGTTTTCTTCAATATACCGTTTCGGCCCGAGACAAGGGTCACTTCGTAATTTTGAAGATCGTACTTCTCCTTCAGATGCTCAATGAACTCTTCATCAGAGAGATCCTTCACCCTTTTCTCGGACCTGAACGAAATAGAAGAAGATCTATCAGCAAAAATAGATTTTATCGCGCGATCATCATACCTAGAAGGACTTTCAAGCAAAAACAGAGAAGCAAGGGGAGGAGCATCAAACTCGGAAAAAACGTCGTCAACAGACCTTTTCTTAGTTATGGAAGGAGAAGAATCCATTAATGGAGACAATGCAAAGCTCGGTTTTCAACAAAAAAAGATGAGGCGACAACAGCTACTGTAACAATCGGGGAAGAGGAGATGAAGGAAGAAAAAACAAGAAAGCTAGGGTTTTTAAGCGCAAAGTAACGAAGAAATCTTGAAGAAGAGGTTGCAATGGCGGAAGTGAGAAGTGGAGAAGAAGAAGAAAAAGAAAAAAAGGAGCGGGCTATTTAAAGAGAATAAGTTGTAACCGATGACAACGGTTACAGGTAATAAAGTGGAGATAGTGGGACGCTGCATGGCGGGATCTGCGGCATGGACGAGGACGTGGCGGTTGAAACGACTTTCTTCCACTCGTGTCTGCTGCATGAGCGAAAGAATGGGCATAAATGTAGGTGTAAATTATCTACAGATCCAGGTGGCAACATCCTAGAACCGGTGCACCCAAATACGAAGAGACGCGAAGTACAAAGCGAAGATTATCGGGCGCGAGATTTACGGAGCCACGTGGATCGGGCGTAATAATGTCGGACAAGACTTGACCCAAACTCCTGATAAATCTGACAAGATAAGGCGTGGCGATTCAAACGAGGAGCTATGGTCAAACGAATAAGAAAGAACGGGTCACATCGGATAACCGTAAGGACGACAGTAAAAGATATGCGACATCGTGTTAATAATGCATCTAAAGAGATCGGCCCGAACGAAGGATAGGCGAGGAGTCAAGATACGTCGGCCACATGAGACGACATGAACCGGCCCGATCACAGAACTGCTAAATAGATGTAACATGACCAACACCTTAATTTCGTTGTATAGAACTTCTCCTATAAATAGAGGGACTTGTATTCAAGAAAGGTAGGTTGTATTTTGGGGAGGGAAAAGGAGAGAAACTCGAGTAAACACCAAGAAGAAGAAAAGTGAGTAGTAAGTGCATCTTGTAAGAAAATCCCACGGAGAGCAACACCTTTGTCACACTTCAAAGTAATAAGATTCATCCTTTCACCCCCGTGGACGTAAGTAATCATACCGAACCACGTATATCTTGTGTTCATTGTGGAGTGTTTACTTTCATTTAAGATGAACATTGCGTTTCTATCCTTTGGATGTAGTTTGTAGTAAAATGCATCTACAAACATGAACCATTTTTGGATTTAAACTATCCATAAAAACCTACAACTCTTTCAGATAATCAATTACACAAATTACATGTGCTCCATATTTATTGTGCCATTCCCATCCATAAAAACAAGCACAGAAGTGGATGAGAATGCACAATCTTGATACAACTAGGTTGTATAGGAATAAGCTTTTTAAAGCTTACATTGAATATCAGAACCATAGTTCATGTTTCTCTTAGGGAATTTCTGCCCAATATATTTTCTCCCAAGACGATGATCTTTTCTAACTCTAGAGATATGATCATGTGGAGAAACTGTACCGATGTGAGAATTCTCAGAGACTGATAATCTCTCTTAATTCTTCAATGATATTTTCATAAGATTTTATCATTCTAAGGACTTCCTTATGATTCACATCAGTGTGATTATCTGAAAAAATTATTGGAGATCCCTCATTGTTTCTTTTGGAAGATATTATCTTTTTCCCTTCCTTTTGAGATCGTTCTTCATCAAAACAAGAATTGTTTCGATATGGATGAGGAGGAATCTTCTTCCAAAAGCTATTGTCAACTCTTTCCTCTAATTTTGAGTTGATCTTATAGGGTTGTGGTATAGTCTATTTTTCTACTGAGGAATGATCTTTCAGTTTTTTAAGACAAGAAACTTCCTTCAAATTTTTTACCACCATATATTGAAGAAGTATAAGTTTCCTGTCAAGTGACTGAAAAGTATATTCCTTGAGATCATTATCATGGAATCGGTTCAAAGTTTCCTTTGGACAAGATTTCATTTGATCATCAGTAGATATAAATCATCTTGATCTATTTCAGATGTGATTAAAACAATAACATCATTTGTCAGAGTCATCAGACCTCTCTCTTTATCAAGAGAATTAATAAGAGCTTCTAATTGGACAGTGAGATTTATATTCTCTTCAGTCAAACTATCCAGTTGACTATTTTTATTTCTGATCTCCTGTTTAAGAAGATTTGACTCTGTCTTTATAATCATCAATTTGGAAGACAGAGATTTTATAAGATTTAGGAGTTTTACCAACTCTTTATCAGCATCTTCTTTTTCATCAGAAAAATACATAGATGTTTTCGCAACTCCTGGATCATGAGTCAACGAAGTAGTAACATCTTCAACCTTTGAGTAGTCACACTCTTGCTTAACTTCAACTGAATCATACATGGATTCAATTCTTATAGGATGGATCGCACAAAAACAGATTGTTAGATCTTTTCGTGTTTGCCTGCTCTGATACCAATTGAAAAGGCGAGGGTACCCCAAATATACCTCAAGCTATAACTTTTCCTTCCTATAAGTTCTTTCCCCGAAAGTGATTGTCTATAGATTGAGTCGAGACAATACAAAAAATCGGTTCACACTTTGTGTGATCGTCTATGGATACGAGATTAAGACAATATAATAACAAAGTGTGTATACTTGATACAAAGGTTTAGACTTAACCAAACTCAATAGGATTCACGTATCAAGTAAATAAGAATTAACTTTTATGCGATTTACTTTAATTATAATAAAACAATTATAGTGCGGAAATATAAAGTAAATGACACAGCAAGATTTTATTAACGAGGAAACCGCAAATGCAGAAAAACCCCGGGACCTAGTCCAAAATTGAATACTCTCAGGATTAAGCCGCTATACAAAATAATACAACTTCATATAGTTGAGACCAAGCAACTAAACCTATAGTTTACCTAGTTCCTCTATATTCCCACGCCTCCAACCTGTAATATCTAGTTTCCCACCGTCGGGTCGCGCTAGAGGTTCTCAATCCCAAAGAAAATTTAAATTGAGCGGCCGTAAGAGATTTCACATAATTAGATTACTCTCCTCTCCAATAGGCGGCTTCACCAATAACAAAGACAAAAGAGTAAGTCTAGGTTACGAAGGATTAGTTTGCTAGAAATGCAAACTCAAAGTATTTATAGACAAGGAAGTTTGGACACCAAGGAATTTCCAAAACCGAAAATAATCTCAAGATATTTTTCGTTACTCCACCAAATTCGGTTTTCACAATTCATGTGAATGCACTGTCCAAAAATAATGATCGAAATCTCCTTGGAAAATCTTTAATTAGCAAATGCACATTACTAATTCTTATTTTCCATATATAATTAAAAACCCTTAATAAAAAAGATTCTTAACTTATTTAAATTCGATCTTGGGATTTACTTCCTTCTTATCCTTTAAGGAATATCTTTGAACAAAATAGAATAAGCATTTGGAGTAGAATCTCGCAACAACAACGCTCTTGCGAAAACTTCTACCACACATTTCAAATGTCATAAATTAATTACAGAAGTGGCGTAATAGACAACGACAACATAAAACATGAGAAAGATATGAAGACCTTGCAAAATTATAGAGAAATCTTGCGAGAACATAGCAAGAGAGTGAGAGCCTGCGAAATTATGGAGATAGCTTGTGAGAATGTAGTAAGGGATCCTAAAATAGGGGGAATATGAGTTGTATGTGATCTGTTATCCACTATGTAAACATCTATATAAAGAGAAGAGCAAGAGAGAGAAAGGGGGGAACATATTCCGAGATGGAGATATTTTTTGTAAGAGAGAGAAAGAGAGATTTATTTTTCTTTATCAACTTCTTCCCCTAAAACTAAATCTAGAGCTCCAAATACTCATTAATGGAGTCTCCATGTAACCTAAATGCAATTTCAATAATCATAGTGAAGAACCCCAACCTCGTGGATGTAGATCACATTGGTCGAACCACGTAAATCTTGTGTCTTATTTTATAATTTTAGCACTTTAATCTTTATTTTGGTTAGGAAATAGATTTAGATCTAGAAATTATTATCATGAGATTATATGGGGTGTGTTGTGGGATTTCCAGCAACTACATTTTTGGCGCTAGACAGAGAGTAAAGGATTTATCCTTCCTGTAGCTTGATTGGTTCAAGAGATTTCCATGAAGATTTGCTACTGTTCATATTTTTCTAGATCTAAAAAATTTAGGTTCAAAAATGGAAATTTCATGGAAGAAATTACACTTTCAGGGAGTAACATCATCAACAATTCAAAGACATGAAAAGAGTAAGAAAAAAATTAGTTTCTGTGGTGAATTTAAGGAAGAAAACCAAAGTTTCGGTGGAATATTTTTATGTTCAGGAGAAGAAGGCAAATGTGAAAGAATTAAAGAGGGACGAAGAGAAGATAAGAGGCAGACGCTGCAATTTCTATCACAAATAAAAATTCGCACATATGGTTCAAGGCTGCGAGAGCAACAAATAAGTCACGGGTTCAAATTCGCAGAGACACATATTTTTCATTTTCTTCTCATTTTCATTGGAGAATAAAAGAATAAGGAAAAAAGTTATGCGTTAGTTTCGCAGAGAGGTTCTTGAAAAGTTGTTCCAGAGAACAGTATGTGAGTTAGTGGTCACAGGTTAGAATTCTCCTGCGAGCATAGTTTGTGTGATACAATCATTTGGTGTGGACTTGGAATGTTTCATTATGATTATTTCAATAACTTGAAAATTGCTTTGATGATAATAGTGTGTGAAAACGGCTATTGTCATCCTCTAAGAAAAATTTAATGATTGAAATAATAGTTTAGAATACTTAACCATGATTGGATTATAAACATAGTGTGCATTCTTGCATGTATGTGATCCATGAACGGAACTAAAGTATGCATACCCGTATGCGTACTTGTAGTTGTGAAATTCCGTGTACCAAGTACACATACCGGTACGCATACTTGCGTAAGATATGGGTCCGGGAATTTACGCTGGAATTTGGAAGTGAACTAAGCATGCGTACCCGTTTTCATACTGGCGAACCCAAACTCAAACCTGCTACTTAAGTATGCGCACCCGTTTGCATACTTGAGTGGTTAAAGTTCTAAAATCTGTTGGCTCATGAACTAATACATATATATATTAAGGAATGATTCTTTGAAAACCGTGGCTATAATGTTCATGAATTAATTCAAGTGAATCAAACCGATTTTGCTTCAATTGTGTTATTGTATACTTCTATGAGAATATAGCAATTGAACAACTCTTTAACTAATTTTATTTGAGTCATTTGAACTAGTTATGGTTAAGATGAATAAGGTTGATATGAGAGTTCATATAGATAACCTCGGTTAACTACGGTTAAGCCAACATGGTGTACACGTTTAGTTACGGTTACTAAACCTAAGTGAGGGTACGTTTAATTTGAGTATAACAAGCTAAGTTCGATCTAACGGTTGAAAGATATTATCTTGAATTTAATCATGTTTTCATCTACCGGTGAATATTGAATGCTTTGTTACCAAGGTAACTAAGATTGCAAACCTTGATTTGAAAACTATATAAAGGGGAACTCTAGCAACTGGGAAACCTAATTCCCCATACCTCTTGTGTGATACTAGTTGTATAAGCTACAGTTGATTCTCCTTTAACCTTAGGTTTTTCACGAAACCCTGTAGGTTAACAACTTAAGGACTTCATTGGGATTGTGAAGCCAGACCCAACTATTTTCTCTGTAATTGCGTGATCTGATCATGATATTTATATTGTGTTTGAGTACTATCTTCTTTAAGATTTGCTCGAGATTTAATATCCGATAGGCAAGATAAAAAGTAGTCACAAACATCTTCGTCTCATCGTTTGTGATTCCACAATATCTTGTTTCGTTACCATACAATTAATATTATTATGAGGTGATTGATATTTCTAGGCATTTCATAGCGAATATAAGTCCGGTATATCAATTGGTTCATGTTCACCTTAATTTATCAAAAGACGGAATAAAACTCGTAGGTATTTCTGTGGAAGATTGATTTATCTATTCCTATAGATTTTTCTGTGTGTGACAGATTTTTTTATCAAGTCTTCGATTTTGGTTCGTAGAAACTCTTGGTTCTGGGTAAGATCAGCTAAGGGAATCAAGTGCGTAATATCCTGCTAAGATCATAGATATAAGGAGCGCAATTGTACCTTGAATCAGTGCGAGATTGATTAGGGTTCAACTACAGTCCAGTCCGAAGTTCATTGGTAGTAGGATAGTGTCTGTAGCGGCTTAATACAGTGTGGTGTTCAAATATGGACTAGGTTTCGGGAGTTTTCTGCATTTGCGGTTTCCTCGTTAACAAAACTTCTGGTGTCTGTGTTATTTCTTTTCCACATTATATTTTGTTATATAATTGAAATATCACTGATTGTGCGTTAAATCGATCAATTGGGAAATCCAACCTTTGGTTGTTGATTGATACTTGAACATTGGTATTTGGTACCATTATAGTTATTCCTCTTATATTCAATCAAACTCGCAAATTCCTATTTGTTGATTGCGGATTGAATTAAGAGATAGAGATATAAAAATCTTTGATATACTTTTCTCTAGATTGAGTCTGACTGTCTAGTTGATTCTCTTGAAAGTATATTGGAGTTTGTCTATTCAGATTTCCAAATGAATATTCAGATTTCCAAACGAATTATTGGGTGTGGTTGTTGTACCCCCGCTTTTTCAATTGATATCAGAGCAGGCAAAAACATTAAAGACCTTATAAGTATGTGTTTGTAGCGATCTGAATATGGACAAAAGTGCTATCTCTGATAAACGCATTACCAAAAACAAAAGGTTTGTTTATATAAAATCTATTAAATAGAAAGATTTGTCAATCTCAAATATAGACGATCCTTGTGTTCATATGAAATAGACTTCCATTAACAAGTGTTACCCGTATTACCTTACTGACGAGTCTGACTCTAAAGTTGAAAGAGAGACATCCAAAAAGAGTGCAGTGATTCTAAAACTTGTTAGAATCCAGGCTGATGATGTCAACCGGTTGAAACACAAAGTCAATGTCCTAGTTGGTATAGTAAATGAGCGTGACTCACTTCTAAAGGTCATTCGTGATGATATCGCCTCAGTCTATTCTTCACGAACTCAACTTGAGGGAAATCTCAATGAGGATACTTTAGAAATTGAAATTTTGTTGAGTAAACTCTTTATTCAAGAATGTTCCAAGGAGTACACTATACCAACTACTTCTGAGTTAACTGGAAAATTTTATGTTCCAAAAGCAAAATCAAAATTCCTTCCCGTTGGAAAAGATATGCATGTGTCTTCCTCTAACCAAGGAATATCCACATCACTTGGAAGGAATATATCTCCTAATGATGGTATTAATATTGTCTTGTCTAATCACTCAGGTAATCAGAAAGTGTGTCTCTTTTGTGACTCAAAAGGACATGGTGAACAAAAGAGGAAATCTAGGTTGAATGACAATTCTATTGATCATCTTCAACACACCTTAGATTTAATTATCAAAGGTGTAACTGACATTCATATTTCTAAAAAAATTGATTTTAGTACTCACCATGTGTATCCTACCAGGAAAGTCAGATCGATGTGTTCCTCAAATGTTCAATTGCGAAACAGTCTTCCTAAATCATTTCGGTCAAGAAGAACTCATGGGTTATCTTCTATCAAAAAGGGAGATAATGTTGTTCAGGATGTAAAAAGAATACCAGAAGAGGGAAGCAAAAATGGAGAGATGGAAGACAACCTAAAAATGATAGTTGAAGGTTATAAAGAGATTACTAACAGGCTGTCAATTCCCTCTACACAAATTTCTTCAGGTAAGAACAAAAACTATGAGTTTTATTTTGATGATAGTAAATTTTATGATAACTATTCGCATCATAACGGTTTTTCTCCAAAGATTAGGAGAAATAGGTTTAACCGAGAACAACGTTCATTTGATGAGCTCAAGGATCTTACTTGTGCTAATTATTCACAAGGTTGAATCTCACACACAAAATTCCTGGTTGGGTGAGATATGGTCAGGTATATGTCATGTGGTAGCTTAGTACAAACAGGGGGGGTATCTATCTCTTGTATGGGTGTCTTTATCTTTTATCCTTTAGCCACTAGGCTTCCTACACGTGTCATGTGGGGATTGTTTACTGCTTTTGTGAATTTCCCTATTGATGTTGTTGGTAGGGCGGCTGTGTAAACAAGCTATTGATTAAGAACTTATTCACATGCTGATTTTTGGATCAGAGTTACCAATTTCGATCTTTTCTGTGTCAATTTGTTCAATATAGAACAATTGGCATCAGAGATGTTCGATTCTATCACCATGGGAGGTCAAGGAACTCACGAAACAAAGGAATTACATGACGCACAGAAAAAACAACAAACTCAGATGGCTAAAATGGATTAAGATATGTCGGATATGAAAGAACAACTCAATCAAGTAATCCTACAATTGAAAGATCTTCATACCAAAGAAGGGGATCAAGGTGAATCAACGGATTTACCACCGGAAGGGAGTACTGTACCCATCGTTAATCAACTCACTGAGAATCGGGGATTCACCAGCTACAATCGATTTCCCAAACTGGATTTTCCGAGATTCGATGGTACTAATCCTAAAGGGTGGATTCAAAAGTGCGAGAGATTCTTCCTTCTTCACAATATCAGAGAGGAAACTCAAAAAGTGCAGATGGAAGCTATGCACATGGATGGTAAGGCAGAGAGGTGGATTTCTAACTTGCAAACTTACAGATCTTTCTTATGCTGGTTTGAATTAGCTGAACAAGCCTTCTTTCATTTTGAAAACCCATCAAACGATAATATTATTGGTATGTTTAACAAATTAGCTCACACGACAACAATAGAGGAATTTTTTGACAAATTTGAGGTTGCTAGATCCTTAATGATGAGTATTCATCCTGAATTTCCTGAGAGTATGTGATGAGTTTCATTGGTGCCCTGAAGGAAGAAATCCAACATCATGTGTTGATGTTTAACCCTACAACCCTCATGAGAGCTTTTGCTCTAGCAAGATTGCAAGAACAGTCCTTACTCCATCAACAAAAACCTTCAAAACCTACACCAATTTTTTTTCCAATTCATTTTCATTGGGAAAACCATCCTACCATTCTATCTTACCTCCCAAACCACCAGCTCTTCCACCAACACCTCCAAAACAACCACCTCCACCCCTTCTTCCTAAAACAAACGCCAACCACCCTCCCATCAGAAGACTCACTCCCGAGCAACTCAAAATCCGGAAGGCTCAAGAGTTGTGCTACAATTGTGATGAGGTGTATAGACAAGGCCATGTTTTCAAAACACAACAACTATTTTGGATAGTGGGAGAAAAGGACAGTGTTGGGGCTACTTCTGAGGATGATATATTCCATGAAGAGGAGACTGACTCACCTGCTGAGAGTGACATGGAAATTTCACTTCATGCTTTTACTGGTACTAGCAGAGGTGAGACTATTCGAGTTCCTGGTACCCTTCAAAACCATCATGTCTCTATCCTCATTTATACTAGTAGTACCCACAACTTTATAGACTCCTACTTGGCTCAGAAACTCAAGTGCCAACCAACTCCTACTACACCAATGGAAGTAACAGTAGAAAATAGGGACCAAACTGTCAGCTCTGGCATCTTCAAGTCACTCCAATATTCAATGCAAGGACACTCCTTCTCTGGTGACCTGAGAATACTTCCTTTGGGTGGCGGTGATATAGTACTGGGTGCTGATTGGCTCAGACAATTTGGTAATGTCATGTTTAACTTCACTACCCTGAGGTTTCTTTTTTGCATTTGGGTTCCCAGATTACACTTACCGACACTTCACAACCTCATAGTCTTAAACAGATCACTAACAAGAGTCTACATAAATTTTTTCAATCCACCACTCATGGGATTTGTGCTCAACTAACATCTGTCCCCGACACAACCACCCCTGTATCCCATTCTCCTGAAATTATATCCTTACTACAGGAATTTCAAGATGTTTTCGACACACCCAATACATTACCACCTCACGGAAGCCTTGACCACACTATCCCCTTGCAACCCAATTCCACCCCAGTCAATCAAAGACCTTATAAATTCCCTTATGTACAGAAAAGCGTTATTGAGGAATTGGTCCAAGAGATGTTGCAACAGGGCATCATACAACCGAGACACAGTCCATTTGCATCTCCAATTTTATTAGTCAAGAAGAAGGACAATAGCTGGAGATTTTGAGTCGATTATTGGAGATTAAATGACATTACCATCAAGGATAAGTTTCTCATCCCTATTATTGATGAGCTGCTGGATGAACTACATGGCTCAGGAGTTTTCACCAGAATTGACCTTAGATCAGGGTACCACCAAATCAGAATTTTTCCACATGATATACCCAAAACAACATACAGATCACACTAGGATCGCTATGAGTTCCTTGTTATGCCTTTTGGCCTCACCAATGTCCCTGCCACCTTTCAAGCACTCATGAGTGACATTTTCAAGCCCTTTCATAGGATGTTTGTGTTAGTTTTTTTTGATGATATCCTTGTTTATAGTCCTGACATGGAATCACATTTGGTTCACCTCCAACAAGTACTCTCTATTTTGAGACAACATCAACTACATGCCAAGCTGTCTAAATGATGTTTTGCACATACTGAATTAAAATATCTGGGCCACATTATCACCTCTACAGGTGTTGTAGCTGCCCTGCTAAGATAAGATGCATGACTTCTTGGCCATCCCCAACAACCATCAAGGCACTAAGAGGGTTTTTAGGTTTAACTGGCTACTACAGAAATTTGTCAAGGGATATGGCCATATCAGCAAGCCATTAACTGACCTCCTCAATAAGAATGCTTTTCAATGGTTTGCTGCTGCTGAGGAAGCCTTCACCAAACTTAAAATGGCAATGACAACTACTCCTGTCCTGGCACTTCCAGACTTTTAAAAAAAAATCATATTAGAGATAGATGTTTCAGATAATGGCATTGGAGCAGTTCTCATGAAAGAGGGCAGGCCAATTGCTTTTCATAGTAAGATATTGGGTCCCAAGGCTATGGGACTATCCACTTATGAGAAAGAACTGAAGGCTTTGGGATCTGTAGTCCATAAATGGAGACACTATCTACAAGGATATCATTTTACTATCAAGACTGATCATGAGAGATTAAAATTCCTTCTAGAACAGAAAATCACTACAAGGCTGCAACAGAAATGGCTGATGAAGCTACTGGGATTTACTTATGACATCCAATACAAAAAAGGGATATATAACAAGGTGGCTGATACCTTATCAAGGAGACCAACCCCTGAGCATTCCATCCAAGCCATCACTTTATCAAAACCTATATGGATGCAAGAGGTCATTCGTAGCTATGTGGATGACTCCAAGGCACAACAACTGATTTCTCACCTACTTCTCTCCACTTCCACCATGCCTAACTACACCTACACTGAGGAAGTCATCAGGTAAAAATCAAGACTATACATTGGCACAAGTGGAAATATTAGATCCTCCATTTTATCATCCATGCATTCATCTTCCATTGGTGGCCACTCTGGCATTCAAGCCACCTACAATAGAGCCAAACTACATTTCTTTTGGCCAAAGATGCAGCAAGACATAATCTCCATGGTCACAGCTTGTGATGTGTGCCAAAGGAACAAGCATGAACATACTCTTCCTGTTGGACTTCTTCAACTATTGCCCATCCCTGAGCAAGATTGGAAACAAATATCCATGGATTTCATTGAAGGTCTTCCCTAGAGTGAAAACAAGGATGTGATCTTAGTGGTGGTTGATAGGCTCACTAAGTACAACCATTTTATTTCCCTCAAACACCCTTACACTGCAGTCTCAGTGGCTAAAGCATTCCTCCATCACATCTTCAGACTACATGGCTTAACTGCTTCCATTATATCTGACAAGGATAAGATATTCACTAGTAACTTTTGGAAAGATCTTTTTCATCACTTGGGAACTTCTCTCAAGTTAGGTACTGCCTATCACCCTCAAACAAATGGCCAAACAGAGAGGGTTAATGCATGTGTGGAGTACTACCTCAGATGTATGACTGGTTTTCAACCTAGGAAATGGCTACAATGGCTGGCACTTGCAGAGTGGTGGTACAATACTAGCTACCACACTAGTATCAAAATGTCTCCTTTCAAAGCTCTCTTTGGTTATGATGCTCCCCACTTGGCTTTCCCAACCAAATTCACTACTTCTGTGGCAGCAGTGGAGGACTATCTTCAACAAAGATCTGCCATGATGGACATTCTCAAGGATTCATTGTTAGTGGCACAAGCCAGAATGAAGTTTTTTGCTGACCAAAAGAGGACTGAGAGATCATTCCAGGTGGGATATTTCGTTTACCTAAAGTTGCAACCCTACAGGCAAGCCTCTATCTCTCTCAGAATTTTTTTTAAACTATCAGCCAAATACTATGGACCTTTCCCTATCATTGCCAAAGTGGGACCATTAGCATATAAGTTGCAGCTTCCACCAGAAGCCAGAGTACATCATGTATTTCATGTGTCTCAGCTGAAGTTGAAGATTGGATCTACTCATATTCCTGCACCAACTCTGCCATTGGTAGATCATGAAGGACATATTATTATCACTCCTATTTCAGCCTTGTCCTACAGATCAGTTCAAAGAGGGGACACCACTATTCCACATGTCTTGATCTACTGGTCCAATGCATCTGCAGAAGAAGCCACTTGGGAGGACTTTCCCACCATTGCAGCTCACTTTCCTACTTTTTCCCTTGAGGACAAGGTCATGCTGAAGGAGTAGGTAGTGTCATGTGGTAGCTTAGTACAAACAGGGGGGTATCTATCTCTTTTATGAGTGGCTTTATCTTTTATCCTTTAGCCACTAGGCTTCCTACACGTGTCGTGTGGGGATTGTTTACTGCTTTCGTGAATTTCCCTATTAATGTTGTCGGTAGGGAGACTCTGTAAACAAGATATTAATTAAGAACTTATTCACAGGCTTATTTTCAGATCAGAGTTACCAATTTTGATCTTTTCTGTGTGTCAATTTGTTCAATATAGAACAGTATACTTGATGGAAAAGTGTTTCCTGATTTTCTAGCTATTTTCTTATCGTTCATAGCCGGATTATCTTTGTAAACATGTTTTCATAAGTATTTATATTTTTGTTTTTGACAAAAGTTTTATTAAAAAATTTTGTGTGTCAAAATGCTACTCTTATGCTCTAAATTTTTCTCTGATGTGAACGTAAAATTTATTGAGCTTGTGAAATTTGTCACATAGAAAAATAGTGTTGAACAAGCAGTTTTCCTATTTTCTATTGTTCACTCTTGGGTATTTTATGGCTATGGGTTAAGTAGGCATTTATACGGGTACCCACATTACTTGTTACGGACTAACTTTGAAAATTCTAAATTATGACTCCTTGAGAAACCATTTAAATACCAAAACCCGGTGCTTGAGAACGCTTACTTCAGGATATTTTTTTCTATCAAGAATGGCTTCGCATTCCGGAACTTATAACTTTGCAAAAGGTTTTCCTGATAAGGGTTATGGTTTAGAATAAGAGGAGAAAGGAACACTTGCATGAGTTAATGACACCTCTACTCAATCTCTTGACAATTCATACTTTGAGGATGATGAAGAGATTTATGCTGAAGTTGTTCAAGATTTATCAGTCAGTTTAACGATGCAAAACTGCTTCTTGTTGATACCCTAAAAAATATTGATATGTTAAGAATTGAGTTGAAAAAGGTTAACCCTGACCTTGCTCTCATGAAAAGACATGTTAAGGATCGTCTCAAGAAGAATATCTTGTCCAAAGATGCAGTCGATGCCATCTGTCGCAAGCTTGAAGATCTTGAAACCCATGAAGTTTCTATACGTGAACGCTGATCTTTGCTTGTGATCCATTTGGTCTTAGATTTGTTTTTAGGATTATTTTTGATTTATGTCTAGGAAAATTCTTATGAGAATTTATTCTTGTGTTTTTAAGAAGGATAACTAGGGTTTAGAATAGCCATTATTATGAGTACACATAGCTATTGCCAACGTTTTCATCTTGCAATGTTTTTAAATTTATTTTTTTAATATTCTAAAGTTTATTTGGAAGATGATTTTTGCAGTATTAATCTTTATGGTTTTATATATTGCAAATTGTTATGGGATATGTTGTTTACGTCCGTGAACCTTGACTGTCCCATACTTGTTCAAAAGTTATCTTTATTATATGTCAGTATGAAAGTATTGATAAAATATAGAATGAACTTTTGACTACAAAAGTTAAGCCTTTTATGTCATTATGCAAATATTGATGGAAGAAAGGATGAACTTTTGTTTACAAAGATTAAGTCTATTATATGTCATTGTGCAAACAGTGATGAAAAATAGAATGAATCTTTGATTATTCCACAGTATTGGTCTTTCGATGATCCACATCTTTGTGCATATATTGTGTTGCTACGTAAGTTTTCTTATGTTGATCATGACCAATTGAATTGATCATTTATCTTGTGGTTAATTCAATTAAGATGTTTGGATACAAATTCATATTCTTATGTGTGTTTATGGGTAAAAACTACTTATGCTGGTTTTGGTAATTTGGGGTGTGTGGATGAATCTAAACCCTAAACAAATGCACTTCACGAGAGTGCTTTTGATTCGAGAGATCAATCTATACAATTCTGGCCTAAACCAAGAAATGGTTGTTCTAGACTTGTTTCGGTCATAAAGTGAAGTAGATGGGGTTGATCTTATGGAGGGAAGCGAAGAAGGTGTTGAGATAGTGAAGGTGTAGGCTTGTTTATGACTTGTAACAGAAAGGTGAGCAGGCTTACGATTAATGCAAGCAGGCTCTGGGTGTTTGAATATGTTTCGTATTAACACTTGGTTTCTGTGTTGTTTTTTGGAAATAGGGAGGAGAACCTATTTATACAAGTCATTTGATCCTTATTCACGTCTCTTGTGGGAAGTGGATGAAGTGGAGTGATAGAGTAGTGGAGTTGTGTGTTAGCGTCACACGATCAGTCTTTCCTACTTCTCACATCATCACTAACCGTCCATGTCTTCCTGACACGTTCTTATGATGGCGCGTTGCACGTTGAATGCTGTAAACCGCCAGACCAATACCCCAACATGTATCCCCCAGTTTGTGACATGATTGATATCTCGAGTGTGTGGATCGTGGGACCCACAGAAGGTAGCATGTGATGCTAGGTTAAATAACTAAGTTATTTAGAAAGTCGATACTTGTGAATTATCGAGTGTAATCTATGCAGGTTATGCATCGAATGTATTCAGAATGTATTAATCATCGATGTTGAGTATCATTCCCTGCCTACTTCATGTGATGGTTTGGAGGCTGCGCTAGCAAGCCCTCCCTTGGCCGACCATATGGTGTAGTAGAGTGGCGGATGGTAATCATCATGACGCCTCATTGACCAATTAACTCCTGCCTAGGGTTGTATAACCAAGCAGGTGAAGTTGGACGGACGAGATGATCTTTGAGACGCTCATCTGCGACCGTTAGCGGAATTAGGGTTTACGAAGAGGTGCGCAAGCATCACTCTTCAGCTTAGTCGAATCCAAGCTTGGGACTTGATTTTGGCCAGGCCGATCGTACATGCGTGTAGACAGCATGATGGTGTAGGCACCCATACCTCATGTCTCATGAAAGTGTAATATGGGCCACTCAATTCGTCTGGCGAATTTGAGTGGTCGAGATAAATTTGCGACAGAAAACTGATGCTACAAAAGCCGCACATCGTGCCAAATTCGGGCGCGCGTTCCAAGACGACCAAGCTTGGTCGGTCTTGGCCGATTAGTTTGGCGTGTAGGTGGTAGGTTGGTGTTCACGCCTATACCTTACTGTCCCATGGAAACATGATCTAAGCCACTCAATTTTTCCGGCGAAGTTGAGTTGTCGAGATCAGTTTGTGGTCGGGAAGTGTGACCACGCTAGTTTGGGCGTGCGATTTGGAATAACCAGGCATGGTATTCCTTGGTCGATCGGGTGAGGAGATAGATAGGCCCACGATGGTCATGTTGATGTGCACCGGACCTGCTTAGTCTAATCCTAGACCCTTCATTCATGCAGGAGAAGATGGACGCTCGTGATCGATACAAACCCTAACTAGGGTTTCACCTGCCGTGCGTCATGCCTTGTTTTGGCACAAGAATTGGGACGACCAACCATCGTTGATCCTGACCGATTGGTCATGTGTATAGGCGGGCCTACGGTGTTTGTGTTGACATGCTCTGGGCCATCTGAATCTACATCTACACCCTCCATCTATGCATGCGAAGATGGATGGTTGAGATTGTTTTGCGACACTTGTAATGTGCCGCAAACCCTAATTTAGGGTTTCATGTCCGTGCTGCCTTGGCTGGACGTATTAGCAACCTATGCTATCATTTTGGGGGAATCCAACCATGCGGGGCCCGCATTGGGTCAGTGGTGAATACTCCATACCTGCTTGAGGGTTATGGATTCGATCTGGGCCATCCAATTATGCTGGTGAAGTTGCATGGTTACAACCGTTTCTATAATGATATGGACAGTCTGGATGCTCAATCGGGCTAGTATAACACTCCGAGAGATGATTCTCTTTGTTAGAGAATGGTGTAGCCTGTACGGGCATTTCGTGCATGCCTTACTGTTGGTACTTGGATATTCATGCTACTTAGCTGAGGGTAACAGTCAGTCATCATGCCGTACCAATAATGAGAGTTCTGCTGAGAACAACACTAGAAATACAAGGCATTTATGCATTAACTGGTAACGCTGAGATTCACAGAATATTTGGGGATTGTTGCTACATGCTCCATTCTAGGTGAATCAATAAAGAGAAGAAGTATTCATCACTTATCAAATAACCTTATCCTCTGCAGGACGACTATACAAAATATCTGTTTTACAACTTTAGCCCTGAACTAAAATCCATCATCAACAATGTGATTTATTAATGTACAAAGAAATCCTTCCTTTCTTGTAAAAGTAAGGTCTCTCTTGTTGTTTTTTCAGGAATGACATTTTATGGGGGAGAGTTCTTAATTGAACTTGTGCTTAATTGCCAAATCTTTGTGGGTAGTGCGGCTGTGGAATATTGTAGGTGTTATCTTGTATCTTAATAAACTCCTTGATGAATGCATTTAGTTTCCGCTATTTGATGGCATCTAAACAAGTTGGTATGTTGTTATCTTTTGGTCATGAAGTATCTTTATGAAAATTTCATGAGGATCCTACTAGTTTTCGTATCTTTGCCAATTCATATTGACAAAAAATGGGAGAATTAATGTGTAGTTCACACTACAAATACATATGGTTTACAGATCATTATGTAAATGGAGTGGTTTTCATATTGAGAGAAAGTATTGACTAAGGGGGAGTGATACATATCACCATAGTATTGTTGTCAAACTTGTGATACAATTGGACTTTGATGCTGTTTAATGATATTATGACACTGTATAACAATGATTGAGAGCAATTATTTTCTCATTGTTATAGCTACGGATCTTCAACAACAATGATGCGGAATTGAACACATTTGGAATCATTGGAGTACTTGTAAGCGATGAAAATTTTGATTAATGTTGAAGAACCAAGGAGATCAAGCATTTGGATGAGAAGCTACAAAGTTTATTTATTTTGTCATCCATATGTATTGATAGTTTTGTCACTAAAATTGACAAAGGGGGTGATTATTAGAACACTGCTTGGTCGAACTCGCAAGCGTTGCTTTCTCAAGCTTGTTTGTCAATATTAGTGATCAAACTATAAGTCTTGATTTCTAGTCTACTTATAATAATGTCTCAGACTAGGATATATTGTGTAGTTGGGCATTAGACTTCACGACGATCATCAATTGAAGAAGAATAACTACTAAGGCGGTCTTGTGGAACTTCGTCAACAAAAGGTATATGGAGACTAAAACTCATATATCACTTTAAAAGTCCATTTCTACTCTATCTCCTATATTGAGACAATATTTGTATTACTACATAGTTGTTGATTATACACATTTGAGATTTCGAGCTGAGTTTAACTCGCTTTCATATTTCTCAGAATATGTGTTGGTAAGCTTTCGCTCCAACCAAGTTCATCTTATATTCTTGACGAAAGTCAAAGGATGATCATGTGAAAATCTTCGAGTAGCATCTTACATGGTTTGTGTGATACAATCATTTGGTGTAGACTTGGAATGTTTCGTTATGATTATTTCAATAACTTTAAAATTGCTGTGATGCTAATAGTATGTGAGAACGGCTATTGTCATCCTCTAAGAAAGTTTCAATGATTTAAATAAGAGTTTAGAATACCTAACCATGATTGGATTACAAACATATTGTACATTCTTGCATTATGTGATCCATGACCGGAACTAAAGTATGCATACCCATATGCGTACTTGTAGTTGTGAAATTCCGTGTACCAAGTACACATACCGGTATGCATACTTTCGTAAGGTATAGGTCAGGGAATTTCTGCTGGGATTTGGAAGTGAACTAAGTATGTGTACCCGTTTGCATACTGGCGAACCCAAACTCAGACAGGCTACTTAAGTATGCGTATCCGTTTGCATACTTGAGTGGTTAAAGTTCTAAGATCGGTTGGCTCATGAATTAATATATTTTTATATTAAGGAATACATTCTTTGCAAACCGTGGATATAATGTTCATGAATTGATTCGAGTGAATCAAACCGATTTTGGTTCAATTGTGTTGTTGTATACTTCTATGAGAATATAGCAATTGAACAACTATTTAACTAATTTCATTTAAGTCATTTGAACTAGTTATGGTTAAGATGAATAAGATTGATATGAGAGTGTTCATATAGCTAACCTCTGTTAACTACGGTTGAGACAACATGGTGTACATATTTAGGTACGGTTACTAAACCTAAGTGAGGGTACATTTCATTTTTGTATAAATCCTACACTACACCCTTGTTAAGAATTTATGATAATCAACTCAAATTTGAAGATTAAAAACGACACTTTACTATTTAATTTTCAGAAATGTTTACAAGAAATGTAAGACTCAAGAATACAACTTTTCTCTTGTTATTTCTCTCTCCTCAAGACCTTCTCAACTCTCAAAAAATACATCACCCCCCTCTGAATCTATAGGAACCCTTTATATAGGAAATTACATAGTGGATGACAGCTAAGTTTTCCTTTTATTTCGGATCTTCTCTGCGATCTCATCGCAATAGCTATAATGTTCATTCTCGCAGATGTTGTAACCATCGCAGAATGAACATGCTTTTCTCGTGTTTCTTCCATCGTCAGCCATTACGTCATTCTTTTAATTACTTTGTGATGCCCGCGAAATGTTGTTGAAGAGTTTGCGGTGACACTCACAGAAGTGTTGTTAATCTCTTGTGAATATAATTGTAGCGATATTATGGTCCTACATCTTGCCTCTTCTCATGTCTTTTCTGCGAAGAAGAGAAGATCATGAGAACTAAAATGCCGTAACTACTTATCTTTTCACATTAATCTCTATTCTGACACGTTTTTGTATCCTTCGCCAGCTGTTTTCACGTATTCTTTCTTCCAATAAATCTTTGACACGTCCTCTCCAACCGCCGCGATCTGACTGTTCGTGTTTTTTCTTTGCATTTATTGCATTCATCTTCTCGAGAAATTTCTTCTTCTATAAATATTCCTTTCATTCTTTTCTTCTCCTTATTTTACCTTCTTCTTCTTTCTCTTCGTAACTTCTCTGCAAGTTTACTGTTCTTCCGTAAATTTCACCTCTGTTATCGTTGTGATTTCTTTCTTATTTTTCAACCTTTTACTTCATTCCCATACTCAAAAATGGTTGCTGCTGGTGCTAAAAATTTGGATGCTTTTGGTGAGATGCAAGAAAAACTCAAAAGTAAAGGTTTTACTTTGTCTACAATTCCAGATCAAAACCCAAAATCCGAACTTTCCATCAGATTATTTTCTGATCATCAATGTTCTCACGAGAAAGTTATAGTATCTCTAGGTCAACTTGAAGCTGGTCTTCCCATTCCTCTTTATGACCCGGAACTTCCATTATTCTATGAAATAATCTCTCACGAGAAGTTCTCGTGAGCGATATATCAATTGGGTGGAGATTGTATTCGATTACTACTTGAATATGCTTCTCGCGGTGCCGATAAAGGATCTCGCTACCATGATACTGCGAAGAATTCTCAATTCAAGGGTGTTCCAATCATTCCCGCGATGTATATTGTAGATAATTTCTTCATCAACTATGACATAATCCCCATGAAGAGAGATCACACTTGCTGGGGTGTTCGCTTGCAAAAGAAAGATAAGATTGCTTATGATAAAGCTCTTATGTTAGATATTGATTGGCATACAAATAACAATCAAGGTCCTCGCCATTCCAGCGATGACAAGTGGTTTATTTTTCCTCTAATTTTAGAGGGTCCGTACATTTCTGGCACCCATTCTTTGCCTGCAAATCTCGTGAAATACCAACCACGGGTGTTCTATTGGCCTGAGAAAGATAAAGAAGTATGTTCTCCTTAATTCTTTACATAACAAGGTATTTTTATTATTTTTCTTTGATTTTCATATCTTTAAGCTCTTGCTGATTAGGCTTGTTTATTAGATTGAGAGATTGAAGGCTAACTATGAGAAGTTTAGGAAACCTTCTACTCATTCAGCTCTTCAATTACTCACAGATGAAGTAAGAAATATTTCTTTATAAATCTTAACAATATATTGTTGCCCATATTTCTTATCTTCATCTGTGCTCGCAGGTAATCGAAGAATTAGAACCAATAGAACCAAGAACCAAGGTGAAATCTTCAATTGATCGCAAGGGGAAATCTACTGCTCCTCCCAAAGGGAAGCCTACTGCCCCTCGCAGGGAGGAGTCTGATGATCCTCCCTTAAAGAAAAGAAAAATCCAACTCTCTTCTTCTTCAACTCCTCAATCTATTCCAGTGAGTGTTGATTTTGATAAGAACAACAATGATGATGATTTTGATGATGACAATGACATTCCTTCCATGAAAGATTCTTCCTCTTCTGAGTCTTCAATGGCTCAATTATCCAAGATTTTTTGCGATATTACTCATGGTATCGCTAATAATCATGGAGATGAAGTTCTTAATGAGACATCCCAGGCTCTCGCCAAGGTCTGCGATGCTCCCAAATTGGTAGATAATGATTCTCTCCAAGGAATCTCAATATTGCTGACTCCCAGTCTCCTAACTTCTCTTGGTACCCTGGTATGTTTTCGTTTCTTCAACTTGTTTATGTATTTATTCCATCGCCAAGCCTTAACTTATATTATTCTCTCGCAGGTTGGAAGAGCTTCATTTGCTGTTGCCTCTGATTTGGACAAAAGGCGTACATTTTTTCAAAAGAAGAATGTTGTTCTTCGCCAAAAGAATGAAGAACTAAAATCTGAATTCACTAATCTTCGCGAGAAGAATGAACAAATGGAATCTGAACTTGCTAATCTTCGCGAGAAAAATAAGCAGTTGGAGACTGAAGCTTCAGTTAATAAAAAAAAAATCTCTGATCTTGATAAAGCTAATCAACAACTCTATGGTATGATTTATTTATTTTCTCTTTTAATTCTTCTTACCCTATCGCAGCTTATTCAAGCAACCATTCTTAATTTGCAGATATTTATGGTCTTACTGATGAGGCTACATTCCTCCAATCTTTTCCTGAACCTATAAATGAGAATACCCTTCTTGCTCGCCTTAATAGTTCTTTAAGTAGTTTCTCAGACGATCATATTAAATCTCTTTCTTTAGATGACCTTAAATCCAGACTCAATCTCTTAAAGATTGAGCACAGATTCAATTTAAGTTTAACCAATAAGTTTAAGCACGTTTATCTTAATTCAAAGGAAGAAGTTAATAGATTAAGAAAAAAGAATAGAGATCTTATTGACGAGAAAGATCGTGCTGTTAAAAATGGCACCAAGGCCCTATCAGATTTTCATAAAACTCTTCTTACTATTCAAATGGAAAGAGATAAACTTATCTGCGAGAATAAAGATCTTCTTGCGAGGGAAACTCAAGTTCACTCTCGTCTTCTTATTAATAGTGATGATGAGTTTTCTTGGGCTGCGAAGGTTCTTGACAATGCCAGAAATAACTTAGGTTTAGATGTTAGTCTTCATGTTGAACAAGAGGCTTTAATTAAAGACATGATTTCTGAAAGAGAAGGTTATTAATCATCCTTCCTTATTAATTTCTTGTTTTTATTGTTCTTCCTTGCAAAATTTTCAACTTGTTGTTATATACTTGCAGGAGCTGAAAAGAGATATCTTGAAAGAATTGGGGAACTTGAAACTGACAAGAGTCAACTCGCAAGTAGTCTTAATGCTCGCAACGAGAAGTATTCACGATTGAAAGATCAATTAAGGATTACTACCGCGAACTTTAGTACCACTCTTATTGATGTTCGCAATAAATCCATTGAATTGGTTTGCGATGATCACGACATTCCTCATTCTTCATATCCTGATCTTGCAAAGGAAATTCCAGCAAAAATTCCAAACCTTGTTATTTCCGATAATGAAGCTGAGGAATCTGATAATGAAGATAATAATGATAATGAAGAAAAATTTGGCGAGGGGGAGAAATCCGATGAAGATGATGGTGATGGATCTAATTAGTTCTGTTTCTTCTTTTTGTCTTCCTTGTAATTTTTGTATACTTATTTCCTTCTTCCTGCAATATTGCTGCGAGTTTCTCCAATCTTGTAAATTTCCTTGTATAAATTTCTTTTGCTTCCATCTGTATGAATTAGAAAACAACACTTATTCTGCAACATAATTAATCAACATAATTATTACCCTTTAACTATCTGCATAAATGTGTCATAATAATGTCTATGCAATTTTATCATATGATGATGAATAATATTTTCATCGTTCTGTGCATTCCCATACTTGCCTCTATTATTCATATGCAATATGAAAAAATTGAGTAGAGATTAGATAGATGTTGCATCAATATCTACGATAATATTGCTAGCAACAGTTGCATATTTTTTTGATTTCTGCGTAAATATCGCAAACCTCATAATTTATGCGTAAATATCGCAAACCTCATAATTTCTGCGTCACTATCGCAATCATTTAATCTTGTGGTCTTATTATGCCTTCCTAGTTAAAGGTCTTATTTTGCTACATTTTTCTTTCTGCGACAAAATCGCAGGATATCTTTACATTTGCATGTATTGACCCATTGATTTTGTCTTATCCATATTTTTTCAACATCTCTGCGACAATATGATAAGTTTAAACTCTCTTGCGAGAATTAAACCTTATGACATTGTTGTCTTGCGATGAAATCGCAGGACGTCTTTAAATTTCATGTAAAAACCCATTGATCTCATCTTAACTTTTCTCTTATGGCTTTTTGCCTCTGTATAATTTTTGTCACGCGACAATATGACAGGCCTAAATATTATTGCTATCATAAAGCCCCATGATATTGCCGTCTTTAGACACTTATCATCTCCCTAATGGATGGTGTCGTCCTTATCTTCCCCCTGGTTGCCCCTTCAAGGAGGGCACATCGGCCATACAATACTATCTCCTCCCATCCGGATTTACCAACAACCAGTTGTTTTCGCAGCCTCTTATCCTTTATGCCTATATGGCTTATAGTTACAAGACTACACCCTAAGTGGGGTTTTCTTCAGGCCAAGTGCATCATAGCCAAGACTTACCAAGAATGTATAGGGTAGTTTCGTACGCCCCGGGCACCCTTGGATCAACTATGTACCTCGGCGCCTTGGTCATACTCTGCACTTCTTAGAAGAGATTCTCAGTCGTCCAACCAGGGTATAACCTTATATAGTTGGAAATCCAAGATCTCTCTCCTGGATAGGTTTTCTTTAACCCCAACATCTGCATGACTCTGGTTCCAGCAGCGGTATAACCTTATCCCTGAGTCATGTAAAGAGATACCCCCTTATATGACGCACTATTAGGTCTTACATTTGCCTCTTGCGGAATTGTATCCACGAACTAGGGTGTATGTCATAAAGGTTCATCCCATTCTATTAATCTCTGCAAACTTTTATTCGTGCTTCTCGCGAGTATTGTAACTCTGATAAAATTTCATTTTTTTGATCTTCTTTCTTCTTGTAAAATTTTGCAATTCTTTCAAACAGAGTACTCTTTTCAATTACATTTTCTTCAAAAAAATCATTCATAAGCTTCTCTAAATTTCATCATTTTACCTTTCTACTTACTACTTTCTATTTCTGCCTTCTTATTGCGCTTTGTTATTTTCTCTTCATTTGCGAGCCGCTCGCCTCCAACCACTAATTTGTCACTTCTTTGATCTCGCAGCATTTCATCTTCTCGATGTTCTATTGCATCAACCATTAATTTGTCACCTCTTTGTTTCTGTTTAATGTTTTGTGTCCAACTTCTATTCCTCGCGGATCTTTCCTCACAAGTTTCCATGTCAATTTCATAACATTTCTTGCTTTCTCCCCAATCTCCTTTAATGACTCCAACTCCCTTTGGATGTGGAAACTTGATGCATTGATGATAAGTTGATGCCACACCTAATATCCCATGCAACCACTATTTTCCAATCAAAGCATTATAAGGTGATTCAATATCAACAACACAGAATAAGATTGTAGAAGATATTACCTTTAATGGAATTCGCATTGTAATCTCCCCTTTTGGTTTGTTAGCAGTACCATTAAAACCATAGATTTTATACGTTGATGGTATTAGATCTTCGTCTCTTCCACCCATGGTTTTGTAGGTATGATAGAAT
The DNA here is from genome assembly GCA_023529315.1 of Papaver bracteatum. Taxonomy (NCBI): domain Eukaryota; kingdom Viridiplantae; phylum Streptophyta; class Magnoliopsida; order Ranunculales; family Papaveraceae; genus Papaver; species Papaver bracteatum. Next base: position 851,886 of record JAJJWX010005265.1, on the reverse strand, counting down.
AAGATGTCAACTGAACTCTCTGTGTCTATTAGAACTCTGTTAATGGCCCAAGAATCTTCATTTTCATCATCATTTTCTTCATCTTCTTCTTTCATCTGCTTTGGATTTATTTCTAATCTTACCACCAATGGGTTATCATGCTGCTCGCTAGGCTCTGGTATTTCTTGTGCAGTGAAAAATATAGTTTGCCTTTGCCATTCTTCTAATGGCGAGGCTCTCGCTATATTCATTATTTCTCTTCTATTTGTGTCTTTCGCGAAGACTCTGCTTAGAACATTGTCATGGAAATCCTTAATAGTTCTATATGAATGTACAATGGAATTACAGAACAAATTCTTTGCTTTGGACCCAACTTCTATTACAAATGTTTCTTCTCCTTTTACAGTATTTACTTTGCGAATTTCTGGTGCTGGTGGTAACTACTGGGATTGTGGATATCATACTAGAAAGTGATTTAACTTCCCCTGATCAATCATCCTTAAAATTATCCTCTTTACATTCCTGCAATCATTTACTGTGTGACCATGAAAGTGATGGTAAGGACAAAATTATTGACTTCGATTATTTGGATGTGGCTCTTTTCCCATATTCCATGGTGATGGTATATTTTCCATCAAAATGATAGCTTCCCAAAAAACATTTATACTAGCATTTAGAGGTGGCATTTTAATTTCTTCCCATATTATCTTCTGATTACCTTGGCTTCTGAAATTGATTTGCCTCTGACCACCATATTTTTCTTGTGGAAGATCAAGTCTTTGGATTTTGTTATTTTCTCCACGATTGTAATAATTCTTCTCCATTTCATACTCTTCTTGATCTCGACTTCCCATCGCTACCAACTTCTGCTGGTTATCAATCACCACTTTCTCTTGTTGTGCCTGCAAGGTGCTCGCCACATTGTTAATCATTTTAGGAAGTAAACTTCCGTTTGCCGCTACTGAGCTGGTGTTTGCGATTGGATATGATTCCATTTAATTCTGTTTCTCCTCCAAGGCAATGTATTCTTCTTGTAATTCTCGCAGATCTGTCATGGTGATTGTATTTTTGATTCTGAAAATTTGTATGTACAGTAGATTGGTTGCGAACATTGCATTGATGAAAGATAAAATGAGGTATCTTTCATCCACTCTTCCAGCCATCTCGCTGAACATTGACTTCCATCTTATGGTTAAGTGCTTCAAACTCTCTCCAATCCTCTGTTTTAATCCAAATACATCTTCAATGCCTGGCCGCGATGAATTATTGCTTATATATGCTCCCAGAAATGTAGCTTGTAAATGATCAAAAGAAGTTATAGTATTTTTTGGCAACCCCTCGAACCATTTTAGCGCCTCGCCAGTTAAACTAGACGCAAAATATTTGGATAATACAATATCATGATTCTCCCATTGTATCATACACCTGACATAAGCCTTAACATGTTGAACAACATAAGTAGTTCCATCAAAGATACTGGTTAATGTTGGTAAATTGCATTTAGGGGGTATTCCTCTTAGCTATACTTCCTGAGCGAAAGGGGTTCTCGCAGCTTCTTCTATTGCTTCATCAAGTTGCCTTCTGCCTCCTTCTCTTCTATTGTTTATCATTCCTCGCATTTCTGCTAATTCTCTCAATATTTGCTCATTCGCAGCTGAATTTTGCTCCATTGGTCTCTTTAATGCAGTTTCTCTTCTTCTGCGTTCTTGTCTTTCTTGTCTTGCGAGATTTTGTGCATCTTCTTCTTCATCTTCATTCTATCTTTCTCTGCGATTTTCTCTTTCACCTTTTTCTTGAAATCGCAGCTGATTATGCTGTTTATTCTCTTCTCTGCGAATTTCTGCATTTCTCATCATTTCTCTTCGTTGTCTTTCTATTCTCCTCTGTATTCTATCATATTCTTCCTGAATATTATCATTATAGCGATTTTGTGTACGTCTCCTTTCTTGATTTTCATGGTTATTCTGTAGTACTGCCTCTTGAAATTCTTGTTCTTCTACTTCTTCCCTTAATCTTTCTCTCTCGCAAGCTAGACGTGCTTGTTTAGCATAATGTCTCTCAATCTCTTCTTCAATTATTCTTCGATTTCTTTGAATCTCTCGCCCATGTAATATTCTCCTACCTTCTTCTCGATTTTCTTCACCATTTTGGTTGTTTCCTCCCTCTTGATTCCTATTGTTACGTCTATCATCCAAAATTTCGCCACGCGGATCATGGCGATCATCAATTATTTCTTCTTCCCTATGATGTTGTTCTTCATTTGGATTTTGCATTCCTTCTCGAATACTTTCTCTAACATTTCTTATAGGGGAATTTCGCCTTGGTCCTTCTCTAAATGACCTTGAACTTGATCTAACCGTACTTCTCGATCTCCTTCTCTGTAATCTTAAATTTTCCATTCTTAACTCATGATTCTGTCTTGTTAAATTTTCACGTTCTTCCGCTTCTAATATCCTTTCCTCTTGTACTCTTTGTCTTAAATCAGCTGCTATTTCATTTTCACCTTCTCCATGAATTAATCCTTCAACTACTTCTTGATATCTTTACTCCCCTCTTTCATTTCTTAATTGCCGATCTTCTGCTTCTTCCATCGAATCCGATCTCCAAGTATACACACTCACTCTATCATAATCCACAACTCTATCTTGTATTGATGTTTGTTGATTCGGATGTTGAATTTGATTTTCCCATTCATTTCTTATTGTATCTCTTCTTGTTCTTACTCTTGAAGATTCTCACATTTCATTTTTTTTTCCTCCTGCAAGTCTTTTACTTCTCCTTACGGTTGTTGGTGGTTCTGATGTATTTCTTCTTCTTCCATCCATTAATTCTTATTAAACTGTTGAAGATTGCGTAAGATCTTTTTACTAATTGTTCCAAATTCCTTCTAATCACAATGTCAATTTTTACCTTTTTCTTCAAATATCCCTCAATTCCTCCCTGTTTTGGGCGCCAAAATGTAGTTGCAGGAAATCCTACACTACACCCTTGTTAAGAATTTATGATAATCAACTCAAATTTGAAGATTAAAAATGACACTTTACTATTTAATTTTTAGAAATGTTTACAAGAAATGTAAGACTCAAGAATACAACTTTTCTCTTGTTGTTTCTCTCTCCTCAAGACCTTCTCAACTCTCAAAAAATACATCACCCCCCTATGAATCTATATGAACCCTTTATATAGGAAATTACATAGTGGATGACATCTAAGTTTTCCTTTTATTTCGGATCTTCTCTGCGATCTCATCGCAATAGATATAATGTTCATTCTCGCAGATGTTGTAACTATCGCAGAACGAACATGTTTTTCTCGTGTTTCTTCCATTGTCAGCCATTACGTCATTCTTTAAATTACTCTGTGACGCCCGCGAAATGTTGTTGAAGAGTTTGCGGTGACACTCGCAGAAGTGTTGTTAATATCTTGTGAATATAATTGTAGCGATATTCTGGTCCTACATCTTGCCTCTTCTCATGTCTTTTCTGCGAAGAAGAGAAGATCATGAGAACTAAAATGCCGTAACTACTTATCTTTTCACATTAATCTCTATTCTGACACGTTTCTATATCCTTCGCCAGATCTTTTCACGTATTCTTTCTTCCAATAAATCTTTGACACGTCCTCTCCAACCTCCGCGATATGACCGTTCGTGTTTTTTCTTTGCATTTATTGTGTTCAGCTTCTCGAGAAATTTCTTCTTCTATAAATATTCCTTTCATTCTTTTCTTCTCCTTTTTTTACCTTCTTCTTCTTTCTCTTCGTAACTTCTCTGCAAGTTTACTGTTCTTCCGTAAATTTCACCTCTGTTATCGTTGTGATTTCTTTCTTATTTTTCAACCTTTTACTTCATTCCCATACTCAAAAATGGTTGCTGCTGGTGCTAAAAATTTGGATGCTTTTGGTGAGATGCAAGAAAAACTCAAAAGTAAAGGTTTTACTTTGTCTACAATTCCAGATCAAAACCCAAAATCCGAACTTTCCATCAGATTATTTTCTGATCATCAATGTTCTCACGAGAAAGTTATAGTATCGCTAGGTCAACTTGAAGCTGGTCTTCCCATTCCTCTTTATGACCCGGAACTTCCATTATTCTATGAAATAATCTCTCACGAGAAGTTCTCGTGAGCGATATATCAATTGGGTGGAGACTGTATTCGATTACTACTTGAATATGCTTCTCGCGGTGCCGATAAAGGATCTCGCTACCATGATACTGCGAAGAATTCTCAATTCAAGGGTGTTCCAATCATTCCCGCGATGTATACTGTAGATAATTTCTTCATCAACTATGACATAATCCCCATGAAGAGAGATCACACTTGCTGGGGTGTTCGCTTGCAAAAGAAAGATAAGATTGCTTATGATAAAGCTCTTATGTTAGATATTGATTGGCATACAAATAACAATCAAGGTCCTCGCCATTCCAGCGATGACAAGTGGTTTATTTTTCCTCTAATTTTAGAGGGTCCGTACATTTCTGGCACCCATTCTTTGCCTGCAAATCTCGTGAAATACCAACCATGGGTGTTCTATTGGCCTGAGAAAGATAAAGAAGTATTTTATCCTTAATTCTTTGCATAACAATTTATTTTTATTATTTTTCTTTGATTTTCATATCTTTAAGCTCTCGCTGATTATGCTTGTTTATTAGATTGAGAGATTGAAGGCCAACTATGAGACGTTTAGGAAACCTGCTACTCGTTCAGCTCTTCAATTACTCACAGATGAAGTAAGAAATATTTCTTTATAAATCTTAACAATATATTATTGCCCATATTTCTTATCTTCATCTGTGCTCGCAGGTAATCGAAGAATTAGAACCAATAGAACCAAGAACCAAGGTGAAATCTTCAATTGATCGCAAGGGGAAATCTACTGCTCCTCCCAAAGGAAAGCCTACTGCCCCTCGCAGGGAGGAGTCTGATGATCCTCCCTTAAAGAAAAGAAAAATCCAACTCTCTTCTTCTTCAACTCCTCAATTTATTCCAAAGAGTGTTGATTTTGATAAGGACAACAATGATGATGATTTTGATGATGACAATGACATTCCTTCCATGAAAGATTCTTCCTCTTCTGAGTCTTCAATGGCTAAATTATACAAGATTTTTGGCGATATTACTCATGGTATCGCTAATAATCATGGAGATGAAGTTCTTAATGAGACATCCCAGGCTCTCGCCAAGGTCTGCGATGCTCCCATATTGGTAGATAATGATTCTCTCCAAGGAATCTCAAGATTGCTGACTCCCAGTCTCCTAAATTCTCTTGGTACCCTGGTATGTTTTCGTTTCTTCAACTTGTTTATGTATTTATTCCATCGCCAAGCCTTAAATTATATTATTCTCTCGCAGGTTGGAAGAGCTTCCTTTGTTGTTGCCTCTGATTTGGACAAAAGGCGTGCATTTTCTCAAAAGAAGAATGTTGTTCTTCGCCAAAAGAATGAAGAACTAAAATCTGAATTCACTAATCTTCGCGAGAAGAATGAACAAATGGAATCTGAACTTGCTAATCTTCGTGAGAAGAATAAGAAGTTGGAGACTGAAGCTTCAGTTAATAAACAAAAAATCTCTGATCTTGATAAAGCTAATCAACAACTCTATGGTATGATTTATTTATTTTCTCTTTTAATTCTTCTTACCCTATCGCAACTTATTCAAGCAACCATTCTTAATTTGCAGATATTTATGGTCTTACTGATGAGGCTACATTCCTCCAATCTTTTCCTGAACCTATAAATGAGAATACCCTTCTTGCTCGCCTTAATATTTCTTTAAGTAGTTTCTCTGACGATCATATTAAATCTCTTTCTTTATATGAACTTAAATCCAGACTCAATCTCTTAAAGATTGAGCACAAATTCAATTTAAGTTTAACCAATAAGTTTAAGCACGTTTATCTTAATTCAAAGGAAGAAGTTAATAGATTAAGAAAAAAGAATAGTGATATTATTGACGAGAAAGATAGTGCTGTTAAAAATGGAACCAAGGCCCTATCAGATTTTCATAAAACTCTTCTTACTATTCAAATGGAAAGAGATAAACTTATCTGCGAGAATAAAGATCTTCTTGCGAGGGAAACTCAAGTTCGCTCTCGTCTTCTTATTAATAGTGATGATGAGTTTGCTTGGGCTGCGAAGGTTCTTGACAATGCCAGAAATAACTTAGGTGTAGATGTTAGTCTTCATGTTGAACAAGAGGCTTTAATTAAAGACATGATTTCTGAAAGAGAAGGTTATTAATCATCCTTCCTTATTAATTTCTTGTTTTTATTGTTCTTCCTTGCAAAATTTTCAACTTGTTGTTATATACTTGCAGGAGATGAAAAGAGATATCTTGAAAGAATTGGGGAACTTGAAACTGACAAGAGTCAACTCGCAAGTAGTCTTGCTGCTCGCAACGAGAAGTATTCACGACTGAAAGATCAATTAAGGATTACTACCGCGAACTTTAGTACCACTCTTATTGATGTTCGCAATAAATCCATTGAATTGGTTTGCGATGATCACGACATTCCTCATTCTTCATATCCTGATCTTGCAAAGGAAATTCCAGCAAAAATTCCAAACCTTGTTATTTCCGATAGTGAAGCTGAGGAATCTGATGATGAAGATAATAATGATAATGAAGAAAAATCTGGCGAGGGGAAGAAATCCGATGAAGATGATGGTGATGGATCTAATTAGTTCTGTTTTTTCTTTTTGTCTTCCTTGTAATTTTTGTATACTTATTTCCTTCTTCCTACAATATTGCTGCGAGTTTCTCCAATCTTGTAAATTTCCTTGTATAAATTTCTTTTTCTTCCATCTGTATGAATTAGAAAACAACTCTTTTTCTGCAACATAATTAATCAACATAATTATTACCCTTTAACTATCTGCATAAATGTGTCATAATAATGTCTATGCAATTTTATCATATGATGATGAATAATAATTTCATCGTTCTGTGCATTCCCATACTTGCCTCTATTATTCATCTGCAATATGAAAAAATTGAGTAGAGATTAGATAGATGTTGCATCAATATCTACGATAATATTGCTAGCAACAGTTGCATATTTTTTTGATTTCTGCGTAAATATCGCAAACCTCATAATTTCTGCATCACTATCGCAATCATTTAATCTTGTGGTCTTATTATGCCTTCCTAGTTAAAGGTCTTATTTTGCCACATTTTTATTTCTGCGACAAAATCGCAGGACATCTTTACATTTGCATGTATTGTCCCATTGATTTTGTCTTATCCATATTTTTTCAACATCTCTGCGACAATTTGATAAGTTTAAACTCTCTTGCGAGAATTAAACCTTATGACATTGTCGTCTTGCGATGAAATTGATGGGTGTCTAAAACACCTAATTTATATCTAGTATTTACGCTTTCTTTGCGAGTTTTCGTGTGAATTATATATCTTATGTGTGAGTTTGAATGTATTAGGTACTTTGGAGTCGCACGAAGGAAAAGAAGAAGAAATCATCCCATTTGAGCAAAAGGACAATATTGTCATTTCAGAGGAAAACACTATCTGGAGCCCAATCAAGGTTAAGGGGAAACTATTTTGGGACGAGTACTAAAATACACCCAGCAATGGTTATGGGGGCTGTTAATTCGGTTATCCCTTATCAGAGTGACCGAACACTGAATATCATTATACTTCTACAAACCTAGATCGAGAGTTATTCTCAATCATTTGCACCTTTCAACCTGAATTCGAGAAATAAACGCAGCTAACCGCTGCCATTATTACCATAACCAGATCGGGAAGTCGAGAAGAAGAACAAGTCGCTGGTGGATGAATCGGAAATGGGTTCTCTGTGAATTGAATTCAGAGAAGAAGAAGTTGAGGGTTTGAGATGAACAGGGTGAATAAAAAGAAGAAGAAATCGAACAGAGCTACTGAGTTGATGCTGAAAGCAGTGAAAGGGGGTATGAACGGAGATGGTAGTGGTCGAAATTGATTCGATCTGTTGCTGCTCTTGAGACGAATTGGCTCAATTGGTTTTCAATGAGAAAATATGGTTTGTGTTTGTCAATTTGGGGGCTTCCTGTCTAAAATTGTGAGAGAAATAAATATTTTTGCAATTAGTTTTTTTCTGAATTAGGGCACAGATTCATTTTGGGTTTTGATGAAATTGATCATTATGGGTATTTTGAGGAAGATTTGGAGTCAAGAAGGAAGAATCAGTTGGTCGATTTGCTAGTGTAGAGAAGATTCAGAATTGCAGAATAGATGGATGTTGAAATTGGTGGTTCAGATGGAGAACACCTGAGTTGATGGTGGATTGCACTGGTTGCAGATGTGAGTTCAATTCACAGAGAAATTTACAGGGAAGTTGAATGTGTCAGCTAAGAGTTCAGTGTAACTGAGATGGAATGAGAAGACTTGAGTGGTCGTGTGCTACACCTGGTGACATATTTATGCAGATGGAAGATGTTTCAGCTGCAATGCAAAGGAGTGAAGCAGTTGAGCACAAAAAGATGGAGTTATTGGTGTTGTGCGTTGACTGATTTGCTGCTGCGAATGCAATGAAATTAAGTGCAATGGTAATGGTAGTAGTGATTTGAAGCAGGCAAGGGTGTTGCTGCTGGAAAGTGCATAGTGAAATGTTGGTGGTGTTGTTAACCGGTTCGAATCAAGAAATGGGTGCAAGTACTAGCTATCTTGATTACAAGTAAGGAGTGGCTTGAGATTTGGTGGTGTGGATTATGCAATGCAAAGCAACTGTTGAGGTTAAGGAGGAGATGCTCAGGGACAAAGATGCTTGTTGTTATGCCTGAAATGGAACTGAACAATATTGTGTTGCAATGGTAGTGAACTGCAGGTTAAGAACTAATGTTAACCAAGATTCAGTGGTGGAGGAAGCTGCATTTGGTGATGAATGATAGGTTGTGCAGGGAAAATTGCAAAACAGCCATCTTGGCTATGAAGAACAAAGTTTGCAGTAGGGCCATCATGGCTGGGATTGAGTTTGGCCAGTGCAAATGACTTCTGGCCTGACAACTCAGTCAGTGAGCCGAGTTAGCTAGATGACTCGGTTCTGACTCATCCCTTGACCCAGTTGACTAACGTTTGACCGTTAAGTCAACAGTTATCTCTGACGGTGGATTGACGGAATATTCCGTCGACTGAGAGGAATCTTAGGTGGCCGGCGGCGACTTTTCTATCCGGATTCCGACCAATTTCCGGCCAAAAACACAGTTTTCCGGTGACGAATTTTGGGACATATTTTCTACACGGGTTTTCACACATAGGCTTGGTGGACTACTTGGAGATGGACTTTGAGAAGACTAGACCTAATTTTGGAAGGAGTATCCTTTATGGAAATTGAGAAACTTATAAAAGAGAAGACTTTTCTCTATATCTAATATCTTATTATATCTTCTACTAATTTGTTCTTGGGTTTAGAAACATGTTAGGTTTTCTTCTTCTTCTTGTTATGAACTCCTTGAATCTGAGTACTTAATTTTATTATTGGTTATGGAATAATTAGATTTTACACAATATGGTTTTTGATATGATAAATTAGTTTTGTCTCCATACTTTATCGTTTATGATTCACTGTTTATATTGTTACATGAATTGAATGCTTGTTTGATCTAGTCGAGAATCAGTTGAGTTTGTGTTCATCTCTATTGCTAGATTAGGGTTTGTTATACGTAAAAGTGATAGATTCCTGATTGCAAGTAGCATAAATATGATTATAGTTTGTAGTGATATATTCTTATGATCATATGTGAATTATAACCTTTGTTAAATTGAACTAGTGCGTTTTCCACGTTCGATTGCTTTGATTGGCCTGATTTCATAGAACTTAATGCATCTAGGGAATTAAACTTGATTAATACTTTTACACGTTAGGTTGTTCTTTAAGATAGAACTTATATTCGCATCTTTTAATGTGTTTGTTGATGACAAAAGGAGATTAGCGGGATATTCTTGCGATCAAGATATTCTAGGGCTTTTGATAAAAGTTGAGATTAAATATCAATTCTACTTATTGTTTTGAAAACATATTTGTGAATGAAGATGAATCCTTAACCAATATTCTCACTACATTGATTTGTGTGTTACTTATTTCTTTATTTGCTTTTATTCTATTTTAGTATATAAAAATCATAAAATCACCCCGGTATTTTATATAAAACAACTTGACAACCTAGACCTCTCTGTGGGATCGATCCTTTCTTGCCCTTGCTATATTTATATTTTGAGTAGTAATAAAGTGTAAATTATTTTTGACGTATACGACAGCGATCAAATTTTGGCGCCGTTGCCAGGGAGGCAACGGTTTTCACTTGTTTTTGGTTTCTTATTTTTGTTTTGTTTTTGTTTTTGTTTTTAGTCTTATTTTTGTTTTTCTTATTTTCTGGTTTTTAACCTTGGTTTGAGAATCTTATTTCAGGTACCAATTTCTATGGACGGAGCATATTGGAACAATAGATACGGTTTTCAACAACCTCACCAATATGACAACTACCAATTCCAGGGGTATAATCAAAACCAATTCATTGGTTTTTATGACCAATATTCCATGGAACCTTATGGTTTTCCTCAACAACCTTATGGCGGGTATGTGTGTGAACAACCACAAGGATGGGAGGATTCTTATGCTCGTGAACAAAAAGTCTCTAACTTTATAGATCAAGTTTCCAACTTTTTACAAGAAGAATTTCAAAAAGCAAAAGAGACTACAAACGAGCAACTCCAAGAACTTCGTTAAGGTATTTCTAACTTGCAAAGAGGCATTGATCAATGTAAGGAAGATATGTATAATTCTAATGTGCATATGGTTTGTTATGAATATTTGATTGATGCTAATGTTGAAAAAGGCCAATCCTTGGGCACTTGTGTTGATAATTGTGTAGCTAACTCAACTATTGATCTTAATAATGATCATTCACCTATTCAAAAGGATGAGTTAGAGTTTAGCAACACTAAAATTAGCGACGACGAACCTTATGTTAACTATGCAAGTGACGGTGATTATGATACATTGCTTGAAACAACTCTTGGTGGCAACAAAGAGGAGTGTCCAATGGAATCTTTTTGGGATCGAGATGAATATGAAGAGGAATATGGTGACACTAGTGCAGCTTGCTCAAGCATTGATCTTAATGATGATCAAGAGCCTATTCAAAGGGTGGAGCTTGAGGATGAAGTATTTTTGAGTGTTCTAAAACAGTTCCTTATAGTGAAATTTGGATCCGATGTGGAGTATGTGCCTTACAACAAAGAGGAGTATGTTGAGAATGAGACCGTTATGACCAATATTATGGAAGACCCAATTGAGCTTGCATACGATTGTAATGATGATGTTTATGTCGAGACGTTGGTTAAGGCAGAAACAGACGAATAATGGTTGCAAGGTTTGATAGAGGACCATGATCTGCAAGAGGTGAATAATTCACTTTAGTTTTTTAAGGATGAAGAGGATTCCGTAATACAAGAGATTGTGCGAGGTTTGTCTAACCCTTTGCATATTGTTTCTTCTACTTTACCTCTTATTGGTTTGAATATATGTGCTTCGAGAACATTGTTGAATGATTTTTTTTCTCGATATCCGCCATTAGAGATACTTGATTCTCATACTATGCAGGTTTTGGACCAAGAAACCGTGGTAGTCCCTGATTTCTATATTCTTTACCCACTTCCATGTGTGGACAAGAATAAGTGTGGGGGAAACTTTTATCGGTTCATAGCTTCATTTTTGTTTTATATTACTAATATTTGTGTGAAGCTAGTGTTTGCAAAACAGGTGCTATGGGTGGATCCCCAACTTTTCCGATTATTGGTGTATGGGGAATGAATCTTTCAAGAAGCTAAGTCGGGTTGATGACTTTAAAACAAGCGCTAAGTGGGAGGCAACCCACCGGTTTTGTATCTCTTATCCTTTTGCTTTTTATTTTATTTTTGTTTATTTATTTTTTATTGTTTTCATATTTGCATCCCCATGTTTAATTTCATTAAGTCCATAATCTATCTTTAGAAGAGAATTATGATGAATACCTTTTCGTCAGAAAATTTCAGACTGCGCGTAGTTCAGTCCAGAGACCATAACTGTCATACCGTTTATCAAAACACTGTGAAATTTTGATACTGTGTAGAAAACACGTAGGTGAACAACTTTTGTGAAATGGAGTTTTTCCAAATTCCTTACCAATTTGCACAGTTTTTGCGTTTTATCTTCTGTTACGTCAGAATTCAGAACTTTCGGTTTTACACTTTGAGGACAATGTGAAGTTTAAGTGTGGGGGAGCATTTATATGTTTGTATATTTTGTATTAGTTTGTTTTATGCCTTCAGTAAAAAAAAAATAATCAGAAAACTAGAAAAACCAAGAAAAATTTGTGCTTTTTGAACTCCGAAATCTAGAAACTTGTGCCTTTAGGATGACACCATTAGTGGATGAAACCATTTTGAATGCAGGAGTTGAGGAAACAATTAACTAAAAGGGGACGAACATAGCTCAGAAATCACAATTAACATGATAGTTGTTACCATATCTCGGAATATCACCATATCACATTCTATTTTTATTTTTCCATATTTATCTATTATTCTCTAAGTGCTTTGGCGGGTCACTAAAAATCGAGCTGTTATTACTGCTAGGATGAAATAGAGTGATTCAGTTACTAGTAAAAAAAAACAAAAGATTAAAAAAAAGAAAAAGAAAAAAAAGGCCGACCAATTAGACCAAACGGAATAAAATGACACTTGGGAATAGCAGTATGTGTGAAACGTAGTCCCTGTCTCCGTCGCCTAAACAAGCGTGGAATGCAGGATCCAAGGCAACTATCATGTACTTGCTGACAAGAAGCATGCGCTTGGATCCAAAAGATCTAATCATGATGTCACAAAAAAAAAGTGAAAAAGAAAAGAAAAAGAAAGGAAAATATTATTTTGGTTGAATAAAGTCACTTCTGGTTCCCTTGTATATGCCAGTGAGTTGATGTAGAATTCATACCAGTAGCTCAATCCAATAGGCATAGGTTCATCTTGGCAGTGACCTTTAGACAGATATGGGAAACATCGATCACTTGTGAACATTCACCAACATCTACATCTATATCCATCTTCTTAATCTTTTCATTGTGATTGTGGTTTGTTAGTTTCCGAGTATTGTGGCTTGTTCGACTATCTAATTAGAGTTTATTTACTAATTTATGAATTTAATTTGCAAGTTACCTCCTCCTGTAGTCATTTTGGATTCGTTCATTGATTTGTCATAAATAGACGGAGTTGGAAAAATAGGTTTTGTAGGTAGACCTCTTGTAAACCTTCACGAGACTATAACTCGTCCACTAGGGACACCTAGGGGTTTAAAGGCTTGTTATTTATGCTAAAAGTGACCGTAGCCTCGACGAGACGGAGTTGTTGTATTATTGTTTTATTTTGATTTGCTCGAGGACTAGCAAAGTCTAAGTGTGGGGGAATCTGATAGGTGTCTAAAACACCTAATTTATATCTAGTATTTACGCTTTCTTTGCGAGTTTTCGTGTGAATTATGTATCTTATGTGTGAGTTTGAATGTATTAGGTACTTTGGATTCGCACGAAGAAGAAATCATCCCATTTGAGCAAAAGGCCAAAATTGTCATTTCAGAGGAAAACACTATCCGGAGCCCAGTCAAGGTTAAGGGGCAACTGTTTTGGGAGGAGTACTAAAATACACCCAGAAATGGTTAAGGGGCTGTTAATTCGGTTAGCCCTTATCAGAGTGACCGAACACTGAATATCATTATACTTCTACAAACCTAGATCGAGAGTTATTCTCAATCATTTGCACCTTTCAACCTGAATTCGAGAAATAAACGCAGCTAACCGCTGCCATTATTACCATAACCAGATCGGGAAGTCGAGAAGAAGAACAAGTCGCTGGTGGATGAATCGGAAATGGGTTCTCTGTGAATTGAATTCAGAGAAGAAGAAGTTGAGGGTTTGAGATGAACAAGGTGAATAAAAAGAAGAAGAAATCGAACAGAGCTACTGAGTTGATGCTGAAAGCAGTGAAAGGGGGTATGAACGGAGATGGTAGTGGTCGAAATTGATTCGATCTGTTGCTGCTCTTGAGACGAATTGGCTCAATTGGTTTTCAATGAGAAAATAGGGTTTGTGTTTGTCAATTTGGGGGCTTCCTGTCTAAAATTGTGAGAGAAATAAATATTTTTGCAATTAGTTTTTTTCTGAATTAGGGCACAGATTCATTTTGGGTTTTGATGAAATTGATCATTATGGGTATTTTGAGGAAGATTTGGAGTCAAGAAGGAAGAATCAGTTGGTCGATTTGCTAGTGTAGAGAAGATTCAGAATTGCAGAGAATAGATGGATGTTGAAATTGGTGGTTCAGATGGAGAACACCGAGTTGATGGTGGATTGCACTGGTTGCAGATGTGAGTTCAATTCACAGAGAAATTTAAAGGGAAGTTGAATGTGTCAGCTAAGAGTTCAGTGTAACTGAGATGGAATGAGAAGACTTGAGTGGTCGTGTGCTACACCTGGTGACAGATTTATGCAGATGGAAGATGTTTCAGCTGCAATGCAAAGGAGTGAAGCAGTTGAGCACAAAAAGATGGAGTTATTGGTGTTGTGCGTTGACTGATTTGTCATTGAGAATGCAATGAAATTAAGTGCAATGGTAATGGTAGTAGTGATTTGAAGCAGGCAAGGGTGTTGCTGCTGGAAAGTGCATAGTGAAATGTTGGTGGTGCTGTTAACCGGTTCGAATCAAGAAATGGGTGCAGGTACTAGCTATCTTGATTACAAGTAAGGAGTGGCTTGAGATTTGGTGGTGTGGCTTATGCAATGCAAAGCAACTGTTGAGGTTAAGGAGGAGATGCTCAGGGACAAAGATGCTTGTTGTTATGCCTGAAATGGAACTGAACAATATTGTGTTGCAATGGTAGTGAACTGCAGGTTAAGAACTAATGTTAACCAAGATTCAGTGGTGGAGGAAGCTGCATTTGGTGATGAATGATAGGTTGTGCAGGGAAAATTGCAAAACAGCCATCTTGGCTATGAAGAACAAAGTTTGCAGAGGGGCCATCATGGCTGGGATTGAGTTTGGCCGCTCTGCAAATGACTTCGGCACGACAACTCGATCATGAGCCGAGTTAGCTAGCTGACTCGGTTTCGACTCATACCTTGACCCGATTGACTAACGTTTGACCGTTAAGTCAACAGTTATCTCTGACGGTGGATTGACGGAATATTCCGTCGACTGAGAGAATCTTAGGTGGCCGGCGGCGACTTTTCTATCCGGATTCCGACCAATTTCCGGCCAAAAACACAGTTTTCCGGTGACGAATTTTGGGACATATTTTCTACACGGGTTTTCACACATAGGCTTGGTGGACTACTAGGAGATGGACTTTGAGAAGACTAGACCTAATTTTGGAAGGAGTATCCTTTATGGAAATTGAGAAACTTATAAAAGAGAAGACTTTTCTCTATATCTAATATCTTATTATATCTTCTACTAATTTGTTCTAGGGTTTAGAAACATGTTAGGGTTTCTTCTTCTTCTTGTTATGAACTCCTTGAATATGAGTACTTAATTTTATTATTGGTTATGGAATAATTGGATTTCACACAATATGGTTTTTGATATGATAAATTAGTTTTGTCTCCATACTTTATCATTTAGGATTCACTGTTTATATTGTTACATGAATTGAATGCTTGTTTGATCGAGTCGCGAATCGGTTGAGTTTGTGTTCATCTCTATTGCTAGATTAGGGTTTGTTACACATAAAAGTGATAGATTCCTGATTGCAAGTAGCATAAATATAATTATAGTTTGTAGTGATATATTCTTATGATCATATGTGAATTATAACCTTTGTTAAATTATATTAGTGCGTTTTCCACGTTCGATTGCTTTGATTGGCCTGATTTCATAGAATTTAATTTAATGCATCTAGGGAATTAAACTTGATTAGTGCTTTTACACGTTAGGTTGTTCTTTAAGATAGAACTTATATTCGCATCTTTTAATGTGTTTGTTGATGACAAAAGGAGATTAGCGGGATATTCTTGCGATCAAGATATTCTAGGGATTTTGATAAAAGTTGAGATTAAATATCAATTATACTTATTGTTTTGAAAACATATTTGTGAATGAAGATAAATCCTTAACCAATATTCTCACTACATTGATTTGCGTGTTACTTATTTCTTTATTTGCTTTTATTCTATTTTAGTATATAAAAATCAGAAAATCACCCCAGTATTTTATATAGGAAACCAAAACAACTTGAAAACCTAGACCTCTCTGTGGGATCGATCCTTTCTTTCCCTTGCTATATTTATATTTTGAGTAGTAAGAAGGTGTAAATTATTTTTGACGCATATGACAGCGATCAGAAATCGCAGGACGTCTTTACATTTCATGTAAAAACCCATTGATCTCATCTTAACTTTTCTCTTATGGCTTGTTGCCTCTATATAATTTTTGTCACGCGACAATATGACAGGCCTAAATATTCTTGCGATCATAAAGCCCCATGATATTGCCGTCTTTAGACACTTATCATCTCCCTAATGGATGGTGCCGTCCTTATCTTCCCCCTGGTTTCCCCTTCAAAGAGGGCACATCGGCCATACAAGACTAGCTCCTCCCATCCGGATTTACCAACAACCAGTTGTTTTCCAGCATCTTATCCTTTATGCCTATATGGCTTATAGTTACAAGACTGCACCCTAAGTGGGGTTTTCTTCAGGCCAAGTGCATCATAGCCAAGACTTACCAAGAATGGCTAGGCTAGTTTCGTATGCCCCGGGCACCCTTGGCTCAACCGTGTACCTCGGCGCCTTGGTCATACTCTGCACTTCTTAGAAGAGATTCGCAGTCGTCCAACCAGGGTATAACCTTATATAGTTGGAAATCCAAGATCTCTCTCCTGGATAGGTTTTCTTTAACCCCAACATCTGCATGACTCATGTTCCAACAACGGTATAACCTTATCCATGAGTCATGTAAAGAGATACCCCCTTATATGACGTACTATTAGGTCTTACATTTGCCTCTTGCGGAATTGTATCCATGAACTAGGGTGTACGCCATAAAGGTTTGTCCCATTCTATTAATCTCTGCAAACTTTTATTCGCGCTTCTCGCGAGTATTGTAACTCTGATAAAATTTCACTTTTTTGATCTTCTTTCTTCTTGTAAAATTTTGCAATTCTTTCAAACAGAGTACTCTTTTCAATTACATTTTCTTCAAACAAATCATTCATAAGCTTCTCTAAATTTCATCATTTTACCTTTCTACTTACTACTTTCTATTGCTGCCTTCTTATTGCGCTTTGTTATTTTCTCTTCATTTGCGAGCCGCTCGCCTCCAACCACTAATTTGTCACTTCTTTGATCTCGCAGCATTTCATCTTCTCGCTGTTCTATGGCATCAACCATTAATTTGTCACCTCTTTGTTTCTGTTTAATGTTTTGGTCCAACTTCTATTCCTCGCGGATCTTTCCTCACAAGTTTCCATGCCAATTTCATAACATTTCTTGCTTTCTCCCCAATCTCCTTTAATGACTCCAACTCCCTTTGGATGTCGAAACTTGATGCATTGATGATAAGTTGATGCCACACCTAATATCCCATGCAACCACGGTTTTCCAATCAAAGCATTATAAGGTGATTCAATGTCAACAACACAGAATAAGATTGTAGAAGATATTACCTTTAATGGAATTCGCATTGTAATCTCCCCTTTGGGTTTGTTAGCAGTACCATTAAAACCATAGATTTTATACGTTGATGGTATTAGATCTTCTTCTCTTCCACCCATGGTTTTTTAGGTATGATAGAATAAGATGTCAACTGAACTCCCTGTGTCTATTAGAACTCTGTTAATGGCCCAAGAATCTTCATTTAGATCATCATTTTCTTCATCTTCTTCTTTCATCTACTTTGGATTTATTTCTAATCTTACCACCAATGGGTTATCATGCTGCTCGCTAGGCTCTGGTATTTCTTGTGCAGTGAAATATATAGTTTTCCTTTGCCATTATTCTAATGGAGAGGCTCTCGTTATATTCATTATTTCTCTTCCATTTGTGTCTCTCGCGAAGACTCTGCTTAGAACATTGTCATGGAAATCCTTAATAGTTCTGTATGAATGTACAATGGAATTACAGAACAAATTCTTTGATTTGGCCCCAACTTATATTACAAATGTTTCTGCTCCTTTTATAGTATTTACTCTGCGAATTTCTGGTGCTGGTGGTAACTACTGGGATTGTGGATATCATACTAGAAAGTGATTTAACTTCCCATGATCAATCATCCTTAAAATTATCCTCTTTACATTCCTGCAATCATTTACTGTGTGACCATGAAAGTGATGGTAAGGACAAAATTCTTGACTTCGATTATTTGGATGTGGATCTTTTCCCATATTCCATGGTGATGGTATATTTTCCATCAGAATGATAGCTTCCCAAAAAAAAATTATACTAGCTTTTAGAGGTGGCATTTTAATTTCTTCCCATATTATCTTTTGATTACCTTGGCTTCTGAAATTGTTTTGCCTCTGACCACCATATGTTTCTTGTGGTAGATCAAGTCTTTGGATTTTGTTATTTCCTCCACGATTGTAATAATTCTTGTCCCTTTCATACTCTTCTTGATCTCGACTGCCCATCGCTGCCAACTTCTGCTGGTTATCAATCACCACTTTCTCTTGTTGTGCCTGCAAGGTACTCGCCACATTGTTAATCATTTTAGGAAGTAAACTTCCGTTTGCCGCTACTGAGCTGGTGTTTGCGATTGGATATGATTCCATTTAATTCTGTTTCTCCTCCAAGGCAATGTATTCTTCTTGTAATTCTCGCAGATCTGTCATGGTGATTGTATTTTTGATTCTGAAAATTTGTATGTACAGTAGATTGGTTGCGAACATTGCATTGATGAAAGATAAAATGAGGTATCTTTCATCCACTCTTCCAGCCATCTCACTGAACATTGACTTCCATCTTATGGTTAAGTGCTTCAAAATCTCGCCAATCCTCTGTTTTAATCCAAATACATCTTCAATGCCTGGCCGCAATGAATTATTGCTTATATATGCTCCCAGAAATGTAGCTTGTAAATGATCAAAATACACTTTACCATTTAATTTTCAGAAATGTTTACAAGAAATGTAAGACTCAAGAATACAACTTTTCTCTTGTTGTTTCTCTCTCCTCAAGACCTTCTCAACTCTCAAAAAATACATCACCCCCCTCTGAATCTATAGGAACCCTTTATATAGGAAATTACATAGTGGATGACAGCTAAGTTTTCCTTTTATTTCGGATCTTCTCTGCGATCTCATCGCAATAGCTATAATGTTCATTCTCGCAGATGTTGTAACCATCGCAGAACGAACATGCTTTTCTCGGGTTTCTTCCATCGTCAGCCATTACGTCATTCTTTTAATTACTCTGTGATGCCCGCAAAATGTTGTTGAAGAGTTTGTGGTGACACTCGAAGAAGTGTTGTTAATCTCTTGTGAATATAATTGTAGAGATATTTTGGTCCTACAACTATGTAAAATTGAACGAAATCAAAATCAAGTGCAACAAAAACACAAAAACAAAGGGGATCTAGCATTCCACCTTTTTAGCTACAACCTCCTATTGGTTCTCCATCGCTTTCTTTTCTAAAACAAACACAAGCTCCCTCTCATTCTCCTTTCTCTACTAGTTTTTCAATCTCCAACTCCTTCACATTTTTATAACTCTTCCCTTTCTTTTACTCTATTTTTTTTTATAAATTATACACACTAATGAAAATAATAATACTAACCTAATAATAATAAAAAATATTATATTTTTATTAAAATTTCCTTTGATTTTCCTCAAATTTATTTAATTTTCAAAACATAGTTAGTTGAATGTTTCCATCATACATTTTAACTAAATGATAGGAGAAGGATTTCTAAGGATCTATAAATGTTTATTCAAGTGTCACAACTTATGATAAGGAAAAAGAAGTGACTCAACAACAAATTAACAACGTAATTAGCTATAGTGTAAAACCCGACCCGAAAAGGTGAATAAAAATACAGGGTATTACATTTACCACCCTTAAAATAAATTTCGTCCCGAAATTAAGAACATACTAATAACCCCAAAATTTCACATAATATAAAACAACATGACAATTCAACCCAGCACATGACTAAAATTTCACATGAATTCCACGAAAGCTAGAATACCACTAGTAAGATTAAACAAGCAATACAACACTCAAATCAGATAAGTATACATATCGACTTACGAAATAATTTGCTCATGCTCTCATTCAAGATCTAAAGCCTAGAGCTTTGATACCAACTTGTAACACCCCAAGTTCTAGACCAGGGTCAACCCTGTATGGAGGTCCGAACTCGAAGTGTTACGGGTCGGAATGAGACTTATGAATATTATATTTTTTCTAATTTATTTGTTACACCAAACATAATTTAAATTTATATAGTATGAAATGAAACATATGAATTCACTAATCATCTTTAGTAACATTTTCAATAAACATTTCAATTCAAGTTACACTTCAAGTAATACAATCGATAAGCCAACTTCTTAATTTCCACTTCCACATTCCGTAACATCTGCAAGAATGTCAATTCCGGTGAGATGACATCTCAATAGAATGCATTCCCTTTCTCAAAACATGCGAAACAAAGAAAATATACAACAAGATAATACAACGTAGATTCAAGGATTTACTTATTTATATCTATCAAAAAAACTCATTCCTTTATCTTTATGAACGAGTTTCCTCGGTTCGTGCCCCTCGTATCCGCTTATCGGGCCATTATGATAAGTTTCATGAGTCTCCTTAGTTCGTGCCCTGCCAATCCTCTTATCGGGATCATTCCGACAAGTTGCAAGAATTTTCTCGGTTCGTACCCCTTCATTCGAATAAACATATTTCAAACCACATCATCAACAAGTTGTAATTTCACAACAATTCTTAATTTAACAATCATACTATCATTTCACGTAAGAAATCTATAAATTCGTATAATATATTATACAAACTCGATCAAGGTTTAACTTGATTCTATGCAACCAAAACATTCTAAAGTTTATCATACAAAAGCTTCAAACAAAACTATCGGTACAAACTATATCTATTCAATTTACAATGGAATCCTAAAAACTGGGCAGATTACATCATATTAGCAAAATATTCACCTTAAATTCATATTAATCTAGAATTGATGAAATTCAAAACCCAATGAAAGCTATCATACATACCTACAAATTTCGTTTGGATTATAAATCATTATAACATCATTAAGATTACCATAATCAATCAAGAATATGTTAAAACGAAACTATCAAGAAATTTCAGAAATATCAACTAAACTAAAACAAACATTCAACGGTGAATTTACGGTGTATTATGTTCAAATTTTAATCAACGATTTATAAATATATTATCTATCAATATTGGAAGGATGATCAATCGGATGCTTATAGATACACACATAAATTTCAGAAACTTAACTATGTAAAACTAAACAAAATCAAAATCAAGTGTAACAAAAACACAAAAACAAAGGGGATCTAGCATTCTACCTTTTTAGCTACAACCTCCTATTGGTTCTTCATAGCTTTCTTTTCTAAAACAGACGCAAGCTCCCTCTCATTCTCCTTTCTCTATTAGTTTTTGATTCTCCAACTCCTTCTCATTTTTATAACTCTTCCCTTTCTTTTACTCTTTTTCCTTTTATAAACTATACACACTAATGAAAATAATAATACTACCCTAATAATAACACATTCTATTTATTTATTTGTATTAAAATGTCCTTCGATTTTCCTCAACTTTATTTACTTGTCAAAACATAGTTAGTTGAATATTTCCATCATACTCCCTCCGCACCACATATATAGGAGGAGGGACCAATTCTCTTAGATTAAGAAAATTTACCTTGAATTCATCATTTTTCATGTTTATTCTTGTTTTACCATTTGTCTTATTACTAACACAATTTTCTATGTACAATAAATGATGGTATTTGTGAGAAAATTCATCTTGAAAATAGGACTCCGCCTATCTAGTGGGACAAAGAAAATTCAAAATTCCGCCTATATAATAGGTACGAAGGGAGTACATTTTAACTAAATGATAGGTTGAGGATTTATAAGGATTTATAAATATTTACTCAAGTGTCACAACTTATGATAAGGAAAAATAAGTGACTCAACAACAACTCAAATTAACAACGTAATTAGCTATAGGGTAAAACCCGACCCAAAAAGGTGAATAAAAATGCAGGGTATTACATTTACCACCCTTAAAAGAAAATGTTGGATCAGACTTATACTCTTTCTACTTTTGTGCAATCCTGAGGTTGATATGCTCCTTAGTTTATACCATTTTACACTAATCATTAATTAGTTTTTGATCCCAGCACGGCATGGCTCTAAAGAAGCTTTATCTTGGTCATTCTTACTTTGTTTTCCCTGATAAACAAAAAAGAGAGCAATTGGTTCATAAAAACTGTTTCAACCAAAATATAACTGGTAGAAAAATAAAATAAAAAAAACTACCGATTGAAAATAATCGGTAGATCGGATCCAATATTATCTACCAATTATGCACCATTTTTGGAACATAAAATTTACAGCCCAAAAAGACACCAGGTTAAGATTTATTTACGTTACATATAGGATATAAGATCCTAGCTTGAATGGGGTATACCCAGATTTAAATGGACATGTGCTCTTGCTAAGGGGAGGTCAAAAATGAGTAATTTTATTTTAATACCCCTGCACTAATTAATCTAAAATTAAACCCTAAACTTAAAAACTAAAACATTTAATCTTTCTCCTAATCCCTCTCCTCTTCCCCTTCCTTCTCTTATTCCATCAACCAAAAATTTTGATTTTGATTTTGTACAAAAAATGGTTGATTCTAAACGATCCGGTAGCAAGAGAGATTCAACAGGTAACATGAGAAGATCCAAATCGGAAGCAAAAGATACGGAAAAAGTTGGAAGTAGCAAACCCAAAAATCCAATCCCTAAGAATGTTGAAAAAAAACCTCCGCCGGTGAAAAGAAGATTGTAAGTGATTTGTAAACTCAACCCATTATCATGATATGTTATATGATTGTTATGTTAGGTTAGAAATCCAAAAATATGATGTTCAGGGTTTTTGGTCAGCAAGATCGATAAGTTAAAACCAAGCCGACGGTTGTTGTTTTGTAAGGGTCGGCATGGTATTAAGATGAATAATCCGCCGACTTTTCATAGTATCCATGGCGATTGTTAGACAATAACCAGGGCCGGCATGGTATATTAACAAACCCTGCCGACTTAAGTACAGCCAGCATTGTCTTAGACTTGTAACATGCCGACTTTAGGTCACAAAAACTTGATTTTCATTAGTTAATCTTCGGAATTTTTATTGAATAATAGCATGCCGACTTTGTATCCGTCGGCGAGGTATGAGATTATAACCCCTACGACCATTTTCTGGTCGGCAGTGTTAAGGTTCTAGACCCTGCTGGCTTTATTACCAGAACCATGTTTCAATGTTTAGAATTTTCATATCTCTTATTTGTGTATTGTTTAGGTTCCCAGTGGAAAAAAGAAGAAGATCTACCTTGTTCGGTTACTGCGGAAGAGCTATTAGAATTTATTGACGCAATTTATCCCAATGTAGAAGATCCTAAAGATGAAACTGAAAATAATTGCCCTGTAAGAAAGTTACTTCTCATGGGTAAGGAAGATCCTGAAGATTTCCTAAGGTTTATGCACAGTCCTAGCAATGCCCAAATATATCTATCATCCTTCTCACGATCCATAAAACACCATGCCACCGTGAACGATTGCTTATCCGAGGTTTGTCCTACAATGTTCAATAGAGGCATGTTGTACCTATTCGTCTTATAAGTACAATCCATGAACAAAACTTGGTAAAAGCACCGCGCCAATTGAATCATATCAGGATGAGCAAGAAAAATACGATCCACCTTCTCCTCCGATGACTCATGGTGACTCACCGTGTAGTTGTATTTGTGTGCCAACCATTGTGATTCTTCCATTACCTTTCTTTCATTCAATTATTTTGATAGTTGCCCGGGCCGCATAAATTGTAGACAATGAAGAAAGGTTATGCGAGTCATCCCTCTTGAACTTACTAAGGAGCTTTCTTGGTTTAATTCCCCAACTTGTTCTAACTTGTTAGAACTCGTGCGGTTTCAACTTGGCACCTTGGAAATGCCCAACAAGACTTTGCGGATCTTTATGGTTATTCCAACCAACATCAACTCTATCATTCTCCACATGTTATCGGTTTCTTTGTTCCTCCCAAAAATAATCTTGAATGGGCATCCACACTTCTTTGACTTCGTATTGTACACCCTCGTCGTCTTATTATCATACACATAACCCTTTCTTTTGTGACTTGCGTCCGGCGACCCACTACACTCGCATACCATTTCAAACCGCGAATCTTTTTGTTGGGTGTTTTTCACTAGAACGCACATATTCTCTTTTGATTTCTCAATAACCCACTTCACCGCGTCATTTTTATCCACCCATTCCAAATCATTAGCATAATGTGCGAAAGTATCAGGACCCCTAACACTGTGAGCTTCAGGTTGATCCGTCATCGGTAGCAATGCAATTTATAAAGCAACACAAGTTAGTTGATATGTATTACACACGTCAGCAGTGTATATATATATATATATGTATAACATTGCCGGCTAAACAACCGCCGGCTTTGTGTAACAAAAAACAACGCCGACCAAAACAAAGTCGGCATGGTATACGAACCATAAAAATGCCGACTTAACCATTGTAGGACCAGAATATCGCTACGACGCTATTCCTGCAATACTAACAAGGTTTCTGCGAGCGTCACTGCCAATTCTTTAACAAAGTTTCACGAGCATCACAGAATATCCAAAAGAAACTGACGATGGAAGAAATAAAAGAAGAATATGTTGATCCTGCGATGGTCATCATTCTTGCGATAGAGAATATTGTAGCGATCGCGATGAGATCGCAGAATAGATCCGAAATAGGAGGAAAACTTAGCTGTCATCCATTATGTAAATCCCTATATAAAGGGCTCGATAGATCCAGAAAAGGATGATGTATTTTTGAGAGTTGAAAGAGTCTTGAGGAGAGAGAAACTTCAAGAGAATATTTGTAATCTTGATTTTTTCCAATTCTGTAAACATTTTTGAGATTTGAATAGTAAAGTGTCATTTAAATCTTTGAAGTTTAATTGATTTCCAATAGATTTCTATAGAATCTTAACAAGGGTGTAGTGTGGGAATTCCTGCAACTACATTTTGGCGCCCGAAACAGGGATTGAATTAATGAAAATTGAAGAAAAAGCGAAGAAGAAGATAAGAATTGTTCAGGATTAAGGAAATCATTAAGTAAATCGGTGAGATAATTGAAGGAGGAATGATCAGAATCAAAAAGGATTGTAGAAAATTGGAATGTGATATGGTAACAAGAGCAATGGTTGATAGATTTCATGAAAACATTAAGGGAAAGATACATAAACGGGATTTTGAAGGAAGGAAGATTATGAAAGTGGAGAAGATATCATCATTAAAAGATTGGGAAAAGCATGAGATCACATTCACAGCAGCAGAAATACCAGAAGAAAATCTAAGTCATACATCTTCTTTGGTAATTACGATATCCGCTATACCAGTGAGAAAGGGAGAATCAATAAAATCTAAAGAAGAATGGGCTATGAATAGAACTTTGGTAGATGCAGGAAGTTCTTTG
The DNA here is from genome assembly GCA_023529315.1 of Papaver bracteatum. Taxonomy (NCBI): domain Eukaryota; kingdom Viridiplantae; phylum Streptophyta; class Magnoliopsida; order Ranunculales; family Papaveraceae; genus Papaver; species Papaver bracteatum. Next base: position 826,149 of record JAJJWX010005265.1, on the reverse strand, counting down.
GATATAATTTTCTATCTTACTTTTAAGAAAATGGGATATAAGGATGAAGAAATGTTTAATTCAACATATCATATTCATGGCTTTGGAAAATCGTTAACAAAACCTAAAGGCGAAATAGTGGTACGAATTCCACTAGGAGAAATTGAAACACAAGTATCATTATGCGTGGTAGATGTGGAATCACCGTACAATATGATACTGGGAAGACCATGGATACATGCAATCAAGTCTGTAGCATCAACGTTTCATCAGTGCATTAAATTTCCTATGCCCAGTGGAATCGGAGAAATTAGAGGAGATACGGATTTTGCAAAATTATGTTACCAATTGAAGTGAAAAATTGTGAAAACCGTCCAAAGTTGCGAAAAGCTCGCAGAAAACTGGCGAGAGAATCGAAGAAGGAAGAAGAGTTTAAAGTTTACATGATAAGAGAAAAGGAGGGAAAATGAGTGCCCAGTGAAATTTCGCGAGAGGGAGACGAATTCACGAGAATTATGAAAACACCAACACCAATGGGAGAACCTGAAGCCAATTACACTGCTGCAGAACCAACAAAAGAAGTAAATATTGGGAGTAAAGAAGAGACTAAAATACTAAAAATTGGGACTAGAATGGAGGCAGATGAGGAAGAAAGAACTATAAATCTCTTGCGAGAATATAAAGATATCTTCGCGTGGAATATGGATGAAATGCCGAGGATAGATCCATCAATAGCATGTCATAAATTAGAAATCAACAAAAATGTAAGACCATACAAGCAAAGAATAAGAAAAATCGCAACAACATACCATTCTCAAATAGAGGAAGAATTACAAAAAATGCTCGATGCAGGAATTATAAGGCAAGCAAAATATCCAGAATGGATTGCAAATATGGTGGTGGTCCCGAAGAAGAACAAAGGGATAAGAATTTGTATAGATTTCACTGATTTAAACAAGGTTTGTCCAAAAGATAGTTTTCCATTGCCAGATATCCCACAAATGGTTGAATCAGCAACGGGAAATGCAAGAATATCATCGCTGTATGGATATAAAGGATATAACCAAATTCCTCTCGCTGAAGAAGATCAAGAACATACAGCATTTTTTGCTTCAAGAGGGTTGTATTGTTACACAAATATGCCATTTGGTTTGTGAAATGCTGGAGCAACATATCAAAGAATGGTGGAAAAGGTGTTTGCAAAGTGGATTCACAAAACATTAGAAGTGTATGTAGATGATATGCTAATCAAAAGTAAAGAAGCTGAAAATCATGTGCAAGATTTGAAAGAAATTTTCGATCAAATGCGACAATTTAATATCAAAATAAATCCTGATAAGTGTACCTTTGGAGTAACCTCAAGAAATTTTTTGGGGTACATTGTATCAAAAGAAGGAATACAAGTTGATCCAAAAAAGGTGCAAGCAATTCGAGATATGCCAACACCAGCGACAATAAAAGATGTACACAAATTGAATGGACTCTTAGCCTCGCTAGGGAGATTCATTTCGCGATCTTCAGATAAGTGAAAACATTTTTTCGACATATTGAAGAAGGGAACAAAATTCAAGTGGACGGATGAATGTGAAAGGGCTTTTCAAGGAATTAAATAATATTTATTGAACATATCTATTTTACAAAAGGCTTAACCAGGAGAAGAATTATTGATCTATCTCGCGACAACCACATACGCGCTAAGTGCAGTATTGCTGCGAGTAGACGCGGGGGTAGAAAAACCAATCTACTATATCAGCAAAACATTCAATTATGCAGAGAGAAATTATTCCAAGATTGAGAAGTTAATTCTAGCATTGGTGCATGCAACGTTCAAGCTTTGTATTTATTTTCAAGCACATAAAATCAAAGTGTTAACAAAGGTGCCCATTGAGTCAGTGATGAAAAATTCAAAAATATCAAGCAGGGTTGAGCGATGGAATGCACATGTAGGACACTTTGATATCCAATATGAAATTCTATCTTCGCCAAAATCCCAAGTCATCGCAGAGTTCTTGGCTGAATTTCCTTTGGAGGATGATGAAGTTGTGGAAGAGATGATGGATGTAGAAGAGGAATGCGGAGATCCAAAAAAGCTATTAACAGAACCCAACAGATGGGAAATATTAGTGTATGGATCATCCAACGGAGAAGGAAATGGAATTGGAGTTGTTTTCATATCGCCAGAAGGAGAAAAAACAACTTTTTCATTTAGATTAGAATTTGCATCCGCTAATAATGAGACAGAGTATGAGGTTGTGATCCATGCTTTAAAATTTGCGATAGAAATGAATTTGGAAAATGCCAAAATCACCAGCGATTCACAATTGGTTATTCGTCAGATAAAAGGGGAGTACACAACAAATGAACCATCCCTGAGAAAATACAAAAGACTCGTTGAAGAATTATCTGCGAGAATTCCAAAAATAAAATGGAGACACATATTGGCGAGGGAGAACCCACGAGCAATATCACAGATTGGCGAGCAGATCTTCATGTATACTTGGTGAGAGGAAAAATTCCAAGAAATCTATTAGAAGCACACAAGTTGAAAAGTAGGGAAACCAATTATGAGCTAAGAGATGGAGTGTTATATCGCAGATCTTTTAATGGACCATCACTAAGATGTTTGACGAGAGAAGAAGGACAAAAAGTATTAAAGATGTTACATAGTGGTGACGCTGGTAATCACAGTGGAGGAAGATCTTTAGCATATAGAACAAAAATGCAGGGTTATTACTGGCCGTATATGCATGAGGATGCAAATAAACTCTCAAGGCGTTGTGAGTATTACCAGCGATACGGAAAAAAGATACATGCACCAGGAGCACCATTATCATCTTCAACAAGTGTATGGACTTTTGGGAAATGGGGGTTAGATATTGTGGGACTATTTGTACCTGGTTCTGGACAAAGAAGATATCTGATTGTCGCAACAGATTATTTCACAAAATGGGGAGAAGTAAAGGCAGTACAACATATTCGCGATAAAGATATTTTTACATTCATCTTTGAAAATATAATCTGCAGATTTGGGATTCCAACACAATTAGTATCTGATAATGGAAAGCAATTTGAGGGACAAAATATAGAATTGTTTCTCAATGCATTTAAGATAAAATGTGGAAAGTCTACTCCTTTATACCCACAAGCAAATGGTCAGGCTGAGGCAACTAATAAAACAATCGCAGACATCTTGAAAAAGAAGTTAGAAGGATACCACCGAGCATGGTGCGAGCAAGTACATAATACAATATGGGCTTACAACATAACTAGACGAGAAGCAACTGGAATGTCACCATTTTGTTTGACATATGGGGTAGAAGCTGTATTACCAACATAAGTTGTTATTCCTACAAAAACAAAAGAGAAGCATGGGAAAGAAATTTAAGTGCCGGTATGATACTGAATAAGTTGGATGAATTAGAAGAAAAAAGAAAACAAACTCTACAACATATGGAGAATTATCAACGCAGATTAGATCGCGAGTACAACAAACGTGTTAAGAAGCGCGAATTCCAACCTGGAGATTTAGTACTGCGAGAAACGCCTGGTAATCAGCGAGAAAGTGGTGGAAAATTGGCGAGAAAATGGGATGGACCATACATCATTAAAGAGATAGTTGGAACCGGGGCATACAAACTAGTGGATCCTGAAGGAAGAGATGTTGGTCAAAGACTCGATAGACCGTGGAATAGATTATTTCTGAAGAGGTATTATCAATGACATCTTCTGCGAGATAAGAAATATTGGTATGTTATATGATGACACAGATAATAAATTCTTCTCTCTCTCATACAATTGAAAAATTCTTCTGACAACAAAGCACAACAAGAGCAGCGAGCATCATCGCAAGAAAAGCAAATAAAATTTCGCAGAGATTAAAGAATGGGACAAACCTTTATGGCGTGCACCCTAGTTCGCGAATAAAATTTCGTAAGAGGCAAATGTAAGACCTAAAAGCGCGTCATAAGAGGGGGTATCTCTTGACATGATTCAGGGGTAAGGTTATACCGCTGCTGGATCCTGAGTCATGCAGATGTTGGGGTTAAAGAAAACCTATCCGGGAGAGAGATCTTGGATTTCCAACTATATATGGTTATACCCTGGTTGGACGACCGAGAATCTCTACCAAGAAGTGCAAAGTATGACCAAGGTGCCGAGGTACACGGTTGAGCCAAGGGTGCCAAGGGCATACGAAACTCCCTTGACATTATTGGTAAGTATTGGCTATGATGCACTTGGACTGAAGAAAACCCCACTTAGGGTGCAGTCTTGTAACTATAATCCATATAGGCATAAAGGATAAGAGGCTGCGAAAACAGATGGTTGTTGGTAAATCTGGATGGGAGGAGCTAGTCTTGTATGGCCGATGTGCCCTCCTTGAAGGGGCAACCAGGGGGAAGATAAGGGAGGAACCCTCCATTAGGGAGCTGATAAGTGTCTTAAGACGGCAATGTCATGGGGCTTTATGATCGCAAGAACATTTAGGCTTGTCATATTGTCGCGTGACGTAAATTATACAGAGGCAACAAGCCAAAACTTAAGATGAGATCAATGGGTTTTTACATGAAAGTGTAAAGACGTCCTGCGATTTCATCGCAAGACGACAATGTCATAAGGCTAAATTATTGAAAGAGAGTTTATAATTATCATATTGTCGCAAAGATTTCGAAAGAACATGGATAAGACAAGATCATAGGGTCTTTACATGCAAATGTTAAGAAATCCTGCGATTTTGTCGCAGACAGAAAAAGTTTGGCAAAATAAGACCTTTAACTAGGAAGGCAAAATAAGACCAACAGAATAATCTTACCAATTAACTATTCTATTTTAAGATTGCAGGAAATATTCATTCATCGCAGAACTATAAGAAGGCAAATTCTTAACATCGCATATTCTTTCAGAATTTTTCAGAACATCGCAGCAGTATTCATTGTATCACAGATATATTCATACTTTCGCGAATAATGCAACAACACAATTCCTTAAAGAAGATACAGAAAATGATTCACCATTTCAAGAAAGATAATGAAGGGAAAGTAGGGGAATAGAGAAGTAAGATTTCATTATCTTCCTTGAAAATATTCAAAGTAAGCTAAATTAAAAGTTAAATTCTAAAAGTCTCAAAAGTTACATCTCTCGCAAGAAAGAAGAAGAAAAAGAAAGCAAAGATAAAATTCAAGTTTCAGCGATGGCTTCGCCGGATTCATTCTTCTCGCTCGTCAGATTTATTATTTTCGCCAGAGTTATCAACTTCATCAGCATCCTTTTCATCGCGAGTCTCTCCTTCTTTTGATTCTTCATCAGCGATTACTTCGCCACTTGCAGTTACTTCTTTGGGAGGACTTCTTGCTTCTTCTTCACCATCTTCTTGGGTGGTATTTTCTTCATCATTAGTAAACTCTAATTCTTCATCCATGGGAAGAGGAATTTCATCATCATCAACCTTTAGAGGAGGAACAGATACATGAGGGAGAGAATGGAAGAGCAGGATCTTGTTCACAAGAACTTCAGCACTGAGATGGAATTTGCGAAGGAAACCTCTGTCACGATTCCTAATCTCTATATTTTTAAAGTACTCGAGATAATCAAGTCTTCTTTCTACTTTGTCACTGGCTTCAATATAATTGGAAAGAAGAGACTTGTTTTCTTTATGAACTTTATCCAATTTAGTGGTCAGATCAGCGATGGTAGAATGAAGATTTCTTTCGGATTCTGCGAGCAACAAAATAAAAAAAAGATCAGTTAGACAAAAATCTCACAAGGAATATAACATAAAATTTTATGAGAAGATCAACAAGAGAGGCAGTCAATTGACTACCTTCTTTTCGCGAGGTTAAGTTTTGGATTAATGTAAATAAACAGTTCTCCCATTGATTCACGGCATCATCGAATTTATCGCCAACCATACCCTTCAGACGAGATTTCATGCTTTCTTCTTTGTTGTGAAGATATGAGTTTTCCTTTGCTAATAAAGAATGAGATTTCTTTAATTTAGAGTATTGGTCTTGAAGTTCTCTGGCCCTTAAACTAAGAGTTAATCTACCCTTGATAAGTTTATCCTTCTCGGCAGCAGATGATTCAGTTAATTCCTTGAGCTCATTCTTAAGAGAACGAAGAGATTGCTCTTGATTATTACATGTGCTTTGAAGATTACTTAATTGCTGCGAGGAAATCGCCATCAATCTTGAAAATCTATGTTTTTCTTGGGACAAAGTTTTATTCTCATCTGATAAAGATTCCATCGCCAAATTAACCTTAAAAAACAAATATGAGAGGCGATCAACCTCGCCACTTAATAAATTCTGCCTTTGGAATGATTGATTATTCTCATTAGTAAGATTATTTATATGATCAATTGAATAAGTGTAAAGTTTGTATAGTCTAGTATGTTGATCTATCCAAGAATCTCTTTCAATGCGAGCTTCTTCAGCGATAGATTCAAATTTGAGTCTTTCTATGAAACGAGTCCGATTTGAAACTAATATATGAATCAAGAATTTAAGAAGGAAGCCTGAGTACAGAAAATATGAAAATAAAATAGAAGAACAAGGGGGTAGAGGCAAGAAAAATGTACCTTTCAACTCGTCATTTTTTCTGCGAAGATTCTCGCAGTCTAGAGAAGAGTTGCGGAGCATATGATTCAATGTATCACATTCAGCAGTTTTAACTTGAAGGCTTTTACTCAGAGCTTCAATCTCATTTTCCAAAGACGCTCGTGAAGCATTACAATCAGAGCCAAAATACTTGAGTAGAGTCTCGCAAGCAAGACTTTATAGCATTGTCTAAAATGTTAGACAAGATTTTAAAAGCAACATCAACACCTGCAAAAGTTTAGTTTGATGAAGGAAGGGGTGTAGAAGGTGAAGTAGTAATGAGAGCAAGTTGACGATCATTTGTGATGGTTGAGTTGTCAGGAGGAGGAGTATGTGGATAAAAAACAGTTGAAGGCCGTAAAGGACTATAAGGAGTCTCAGTCACAACAATTTTAGAAGCCTGATCTGTCAAAGGATCAGAAGAAGTAGAAATATGGGTAGCGATATTCTCGCAAACAAAAGTAGAAAGATTTGGTTGCGATGGTGTGGGAGTAGTCCTCACGGATGTTAGCGTGGGAATCATGAGATTATCCCTAAGAGTCTTAAAGTGGCGAGATATTTTGGGAGGCTTAACAGGGTTCTCGTCATTCTGCGAACAATAACTCAGATAAGAAATAGAGGAAACAATATTGTTATTAGGAAATAGAATATGTTTCTTACTACCTTATCATTCGCAGAACTCCTCTTCTTCTTCTCTACTAGTCTTTTGCGAGTATTAGGGTTTTGAATCGTGGATTGTGTGTTATAGATAGTTCCGCTGAAGAGAAGACATAACATGGAATTTATGAAGAATCAAAAAAGAAAGATTGGAGAATGAAAGTAAAAATTGGCTTAAATAAATGTCATAAGTCAAGAAACATACCTTGATGATTCCATTAGAACAGTAGCAGAAGAATATGAAGAAGAAGAAAAGTTGCAGACGGAAGATGAAGTAGACAAATGAAGAAGATGAAGAAACGGAAGAAGAAAATTAGTTTTGAAATTTAATTCTACCTTTTATAGGAAAAGGGGTGGACCTATTGAGCAGAGACGTGTCAGTAAATGAAGGAATTCACAACACGTGTAGGAAAGTCTAGATTAACGGAATCTTGTCGAGGAGAAAGTATAAAAGGGAAAGAAGTTGCGAGGGTAATAAAGAATATTGGTTCTCATGATCTTCTCTTCTTCGCAGAAAAGACATGAGAAGAGGCAAGATGTAGGACCAAAATATCGCTACGACGCTATTCCTGCGATACTAGCAACGTTTCTGCGAGCGTCACTGCCAATTTATTAATAACGTTTCACGAGCGTCACAGAATATCCAAAAGAAACTGACGATGGAGGAAATAAAAGAATAATATGTTGATCCTGCGATGGTCATCATTCTTGCGATAGAGAATATTGTAGCGATCGCGATGAGATCGCAGAATAGATCCGAAATAGGAGGAAAACTTAGTTGTCATCCATTATGTAAATCCCTATATAAAGGGCTCGATAGATCCAGAAAAGGATGATGTATTTTTGAGATTTGAAAGAGTCTTGAGGAGAGAGAAACTTCAAGAGAATATTTGTAATCTTGATTTCTTCCAATTCTGTAAACATTTCTGAGATTTGAATAGTAAAGTGTCATTTAAATCTTTGAAGTTTAATCGATTTCCAATAGATTTCTATAGAATCTTAACAAGGGTGTAGTGTGGGAATTCCTGCAACTACAACCATGTTTCAAAATCGTTTCCTGTGCTGCAAAAAACCTTATAGTCGGCATGGTCTATATATATAACCACGCCGACAATTATACAACCGACTTGATTGTAAAATAAAAGAGTGTCGACTATAATATAGTCGGCAGGGTCTGGGTACCACTCCAATGCCGGATTGAACATGTTTAAAATCACGTCTCCTGTGTTGCAAAAAATATGTAGTCGGCATGGTTCATATTTTGAACCTTGCCGACCATAACACTCCTCATGAAAATTCGGAGCACTGGGTCATATATACCACGCCGGCTTTTAGGGTCGGCATGATCGACAATCGTCGACCTTGCCGACCCTGTACAACAAAAATGAAAAAAAAAGGCAGAATCGATCAAATCGATCATTTGCATGGAAAAATCACAATCTTCACCACTTAAGTTGTCTACTTGATTACTTGCAGCTCCATTATCTTCTTCTTGGTCATTGGACTCTACGTTTGGCTCAAGACATTCATCACTTCCATACCCATCTTGAGTTTGAGGAAAATAAAAGTGAGGATCATGGAAATAATCCATTCGATCATGGTCTGGCAGATCATCATACAAGTACTCATCTGTAGGAGGAAAGTTAGAAGACTCCCCCACTTCAAAATCAGGATTAGAATCACTCATCTTACCCATATCACAAATTTCACAAAAACCCTAACTTCCCCCCCCCCCCCAAAAAAAAAATCTCCTATGCTAGTTCATTCTACTTCTCTTTCTCAATTATTTGTAAAACCCAGCTTACAAATCTCTAACTAATTAAACTAATCTAATCATTTAAATTAAATTAGTGTTAATCATTATGGGGGCATTTTTGTCATTTTGAAAATATTTGGTTAAGGGGTGACCACTTTTACTTCAAAATGACCCTATTTCGTCTCATTGGGTATACCCCGATCAAGCCAGATATAAGATGGGGTTCATTTTTAGTGAAACTAATTAAAGCACTAGGTGAAAATAGTAATCTGGGATGATCATGACAAATGGGTGCATGTCAAACAAAAATTAAAAATTACTAAAAGAATAATCAGAAATGCTATTCAAATCTCTCATTTCCATTTTCCTATTAACTCCGTGCCACCTAAACCATACATTTAAATTTATATTTAATTAAAGTATATGTGAGGTTTACCAATTACCGTCCTCCATATATATGAAGTTTAAGGGAGGTGAATAAGAGGGAGTTGAACAACACCGCCATAGATTAATATTGAGTTTAATTTTGGATATTTATAAAAACAGTCACAGTTACATAATCCGATTCACAGATTAGTCCCAGTGTTACAAAGTTTTAACAAAAAGGTCACTAGACAACTAACTGGAGCATTATGTCGCTCGTCAGAGTTATGTCAGGTGTTGGAATTACCTAGTTGTCCCTGGGCAAAAGTCAATTATGATTATGCCATCGGGTTTGCAAATCTCTAAGAATTGTGCGCCGTTCGATCAAACTGGGTGAAAACCTAACATATAACTCACCAGTTCTATCTCCTACCTCATTCACCCGCCGCTTGTGTTCTGAATTTTCTTCTCTGCAACAATGGAGAGAATGGTGAGGTGAACTTAGCGTTTATGTAGTTATGATTCATACTTCGTCAAACTGAGATTTCTTCTTCATCGCGGGTTAAGGGTTGTCTTCTTCATCACGAGTTAAAAGATTTCTTCTCATCACCAGTTAATCAAGATGTTGAAGATGATAATCACTGTAAGTTTTCGTATTCAAGATATTCACGATGATGTTCACAGAAACTGTAGTTTTTTTTTTTTTTGATTTTTTTTTTTGGTCATAGATTTGTGAAAGAAATTTTTGGGGATTTTTTCTTTTTCTGTAATTTGTTGATTTTTCACAAGATTATATGTTATCCCAATTTCGATTCAGAAACTCTAGTTTTTGATTTTTTTTCTTATAAACCTAAATTTCTGAAATTTGGTATTTTTTCTGAAACCCTAGTTTGGATTGGTATTATTACAGATTGTTTTGGATAATTACAGGGTGGTGCATGTATGTTTTATCAGTGAAGAGGAATAGGGATTGAAGTTGAACAGATTCGTTGTTAAGAATGGCTTTGATGGTTTTGATGGAGCTGTTAGTATAACCTTTCGGTGGTGCTTCTTGTTGCTGCTGGTGGTGCTGCTGGCAGGTGGTGGTGGTGCTACTGCTTGTTGTTGTTGGTGAAATAGATCAAGATCTTTACATGGCACCGAACTTCAGCCTGCATTCAGGATCTTTCCATCATAGTCCCCAGAAGGGTTCACCGCCTCCTCTCTTGGGTATAGCGGCAACCGCCACCACCACCACTATCATCACCTCAAAAACTCTAGAGGGGTATTTAAGACAAAATTCAGACTGTTTTTCTCAAAACGGTTAAGTTGGATGGTAAAATACTATTTTGTAATCACTAATTAAAGCTATGATCATTTTGTAAAACCAATTAAGGAAACACCCTTTAATTTTTTGTGAAGCTGAAATAGTAGGTGGGATGATATAAAATAAAATTAATTGAAACATCCCTTCATCACTCATTATCGTTCACAAATATAATTAAGTTTAAAAAAAAAAATGAAAAAGAAGTAAAAATCAATGAGTATCATTATTGGACGACTTTACTACTACCATAAAGTTGTGAGACTTGTAACAGGTGCGTGTGATGTGACTGAAAGGGAATTAGGGGCGGATTCATGTCTGACAAAGTATCCTGAAATGTTATAGTAATTCGGTTTTGATAGACGCACCGTGCGTTTACACCGAAGGCTGCATCGAGGGGCAATGGACAGTCGTGATTTGCCTCTCAACATCGAGATAAGGAGTGGGGCAGAAGTGGGTCCCACTCCCCCTCTCACAAAAATACGCTCGGTGCACAGCCCGGTGCAGAGCTCGGTGCGTTAATCATTTTCCATAGTAATTGGCGTAAACGCGATACGGAGTCGATCCAAAGAAAAACTCTATTGGCTTCCTAGTTTTAACAAAATGGTTATTTAGGTTTTTATCAAACCACTATTTACATGACACTCGTATCCCCCATTAAGTAGCCGAATTTTAGTTCCTTGAATTGGGATTAGTAGGGGCTCTTTATGTAGCATCAAACCACTGCTTACATGACGGCTAATGGTGAATATGAGTGGGGTCATGAGTGGGGGAGGGGAATCATTTTCGTGTTTTTATCCATAAATGTTATATAGTGTTCAGAGTTCACACTAGCTGGCACTAGTACCTTTTATAGTTAAATAATGAGCTAAAAGGTCAACCTACAAACATACAAAAATTGAGTAGTCATACAATCAAATTCCATCCTGCAAGGACTACCTACCCAAGGTACATTTTCTTGCCCATCGCCACTGTACCGAACAACTAACAGTAAAGGTTGCAGCACAAGTCCACATCACCGGTCATTTTAGTGAAGTAGTGAAAGTTTGTTCTTTCTTCTAACATAGACCTGTATGCATGGGAAATAAACCTTAAAACTTATGAAAACAAACAAATAGAAAACTAAGCCATCTGGACTCAACCAAGTACCTACATGCTCCATCGAGTTTCAAATATTGTTTGCACGGTTGACAATAAAACGTCAAACCTATATCTCACTTCTCAAAACGTCATAGTTTCAAATATCGACTCTTAAGAATTGATTGAGAGAGATTTTAATTAATTGGAGAGGCAGAAACTCTCTCTCTCTCTAGTCTCTAGTATACTACCATCAAGTTGCGAGAATTGTAACGCGTACACGTGATGTTGACTGAAAGGAAATTAATGTGTGACAAATACCTTGAAATGTTATAAGGGATTAAACAAAAGTGTCCCTCTGCTAATATGTTAATTAGAAAAGTGTACCTTTTTAAAACTGAATTAGAAAAGTGTCCCTCTTCAGGGGAATTCTGTCAAAACGGAATTAACTGTCCTTTAACTCCAGAGAAAATATAAAATATTCAGATGGAATTAACAATATATCCATATGACACTTTCGTATTTCCATAAATACCCTCGAGTTAATCTGATACCGATCCATCTCGAGAACGATCCAACGCCTATTAGAGTACACAAATATGATCAATCTCGAGAATGATCTAACGACTCTAATGCGATACACGTTTTATCGCACGTTCGTGGATATATGCAAAAAACCAAACCCTAAAATCACTTTTGTTCTCATTTGCCGCCTCTCGTCTCTCAGATATTTCTTCCCTCTCTTATTCTCTGAAAGGTGTGTTGATGAAGAGCTTGAAGAACTAATCCAAGCAAAGCGAAACCCGTTTAGTCACTGAGATCTGCTCAGTTGTCGCCTCTATTTTCTCTCGATTAGATCTTCCCTTTCTTCTTTTGTTCAAGGTTTGTTAATGAAGAACTGATTAAAGTAAGAAGTTGTACAAGATGAGTGGTGCCTAGTTAGAAATACGGGGTACGGAGAGGAGTTCGGGACGGCATACATTCGGGAATTTTACGGATTTGGATAGGTCGGATTCGGTCAAAAAATCGGTCAACGGTTCGTTGTTCGGAGGGTAGTTCGGAACGGATACGTACGTGTATAATTCGTTTTAGAAATATGAGTTCGGTACGGAAAATACGGCCTATACCAAGCTATTAGAAAATATATTTTTTGGTATTAACTACATAGAAATATGTCTTGAAATTTAATATATAGAAATTATCTAGTAGAATAATCAAAAACTTATTTAGTAAAATATGTCTTTGTAGTTAAAATATGTATATATATTAAATATCTTGTAGTTATGTCACCAACGCATGGTTGGTCTGGTGGTTTAGGGGGTTAGTGAGTGAACTTGAGGTTGTGGGATCAACTCTCCATGCCTACATGTTTATTTTTGAAAAATTCATGTGACTAATCGACCGAGTTGGATCCTAACTCAGCCACGAGTTGGGCGAGTCGGACTGAGCTGGGTTAGCCAGTTAGACGAATTAGTTCGCCGAATAGTTCGGGTATCCGAATAATTCGTGAATAATCCGGCATCTTCATATAATCCGCGTACTAGGGACGGGGTTTCAGTAATTCGGTCGAATGCATCGGATTCGGACGATTCGTACGGATTCGCGAATAATTCGCCGAATTGCTAACTAGTGAGTGGTGATAATAGTGATTCTAGCAAAATGAGGTAAGAAGTTCTTCAACTTCTTTTTGATTCACAAATTGATTCTGTATTTTTAGGGTTTTTATGTTGGGGTGTAGAAATGCTTCTGGTGATTTAGGCTTCAGTTTTTTTTTATTAGAACAATGATGGATATGTAGTGTTAGGGTTTGATTGATTTACCCTTCTTTAATTACTAATTTTCATACTAATTTTCAAATTTATGGATTTTTCAGAAACCCTAATTTTGAAATTTGGGATTTTTAATTTATCGATTTATGGGTGCCGTTGAATGGTAATTGAATTATTTATATTATGATTTAGAAATAATATATTTGGAATGATGTTTTTTTGGAATGATGATTTGGAATTATTGTTTTTTGGAATGATGGTTTGTAATTATGAATTGAAATTATGATTTGGAATGATGATTTGGAATGTGGGTAATTGAATTGTTTAAAGTTATGGGTGCTTTTGAAATGATGAATATGGTTTCTGTGTATATAATGAACTTAGTAATTGAATTTTGAGGATGTTTTTTGGCTTGTTGTATGTGCAGAAGAGGATTTGTTAGGCACCCTAAAAGGAGCTTTAGGATTGAATTATTCACCACAAATAAATGGACTCTATACCATGATTTGGATGTAAACCATGTTGGTCTTGACATGTTGACTGATATGATTATGTGGGAGATGAAGATTAGTGAGGCCAAGAAGCTTAATTTTTTTTGGTTTACTCCAGATAACTTACCAGAACTGATTACCAATGATGTGGAGTTCTTTACAATGTGGAACAAGGCTGAATATCAAGATGATGGTTATGTGCATCTTTACTTCAGTATTAGTGATAAGTTTTTGAGGTCTGGTGATGAATGCCCATCATCTTCATGGGTTACTAATGAAGAAAGGTATTTGACACCTACTAAGAAGGTGACAAGTGACTCTGAGATGGTGTTTTGTACACCTAAGAAGAAGGGGACACATGAAGATGACTTTGTGTTTTCTACACCTAAGAAGAAGGTGACACATGAAGATGACTTTGTGTTTTATACACCTAAGAAGAAGGTTATAACCAATTCTCCTGCTACTAGGAAAAGTCCAAGATTGGTTTGTAATTCAATTGATGCTCAGATAAATGCTGCATTTGAGAGGTTACTTTTGAATGATGTTTTGAATGATGAAGATATGTGCCATCAAGATGATAATGTGGATGTAGAGTATGAGAACATTCAACTAGATAATGTGGAAGAGGATGTGTGCCATCCAGTTGATGATGATAGAAGTCCACCCTGCTCTGATGATGAGGAAAATGATATTGACATAGCTGATGTCAGATATTTTGTTGACAGCTACTTTGATGATGACTTACTGGAAAGCTGGGAGGTGTTCTTATGGCTGCTACTGGTTTAGATGCACAGAACCAGGTTGTACCATTATCAATACAAGTGTTAAGAAATGAATGTTTTGAGAATTGGTATTTGTTTTTGAAGCAGTTAAAGCCTCTGATTGAATCAGATGAAAGAATTACTTTCATTTCTGATAGGCAAAAAGGTTTGATTGAGGCTGTTGCTTCTTTATTTCCAGGAAGCCCACACATATATTGTTTTAGGTATGTTCATTATTTTTACCATAATTACTTTTTTTAACCATTATATGATCTTTGTGTTTTACCTTCTAATATATGTTTTGCTGACTTTGTAGACACATGTTCAAGAATTTGAAGACTCACTACAAGGGTTCAAAGATACATAACCTTATCTGGAATGCTTCTAAAGCCTATAAGTTCACCCACTGGAAGGTAATAATTCACTTTGTGTTCTTTTGTAACTTGTTTATGTCATGGAATGTACCCTTGTATTAGTTATAAATTGTTAATAGCCTACATTTTTATCTTTGTCCAGTTCCATATGGATGCTTTGGTGTTGGAAAATGCAGCTGCTGCTCAATATATGATGACTGAGGATCCTACCTAGTGGTCCAGAGCATTCTTTGACCCCTCTTCATGCTGTGAACATATGAACAATAATTTCTCTGAGTCCTTTAATAACATGATTAAGAAACTTAGAGACAAGCCTATTTGTACCTTAGGCTTAATGTATGGACAGTTAATAATGGGCTTGTGGTATAGGAGAAAGCAGCTATCTTTGAACTGGAAAAATGGTGAATTAGTACCTGAAGAAATGAAGTTGATTGAGAAGATGAAATAATGCACTGGTCAGTTTAGGATTAGTGGTGTTGTATATGGTATTAGTTATCAAGTTACATCAATTCACAATTCTTTATTCCAAGTTGATCTAATCAACAAGACTTGTAGTTGTGTCCAATGGCAACTGAGGGGCTTTCCATGTCAGCATGTTGTCTGTGTTTTGAAGACTTTAAGACCTAATTGGGCAGAGTAAGTTTATTGATGTTTGTATGTTTATTGAATGTGCTCAACTACTTTCATTTCACATTTACTAATGTAATGTATTTGTTTCCCTTGTCTGTTTTGTAGTTATAGTAGTCCATACTACACAGTGGATGCATACAAAGCCACTTATGCCACCCAAATGCAGTTACTCATAAGGAGAGAAGATTTAGAAGAGGTGACATCATTATTCACTCTTTACTAATTTTTTTTTAGTTTTTGTCCTTTTCTTCTCTGTTGGGAATCTTATCTTGTTCCCTTTCTTTATTACTTTACATATTCATTTAGGGTTACTTTATGTCCTCTGTTTTTCATTTAGGGTTACTTTATGTCTTCTGTTTTTCTATTTATAACCAGATCTAACTTCTTTTTTTCTTCTGTGTTCCTTCTTTTGTTTGTAGCCTCAAGAGCCTTTTGTGAAACCACCTATAGATATGAGGAAACCAGGAAGACCTGCTAAGAAGAGGAAGTTGGGGCATGATGAGAATGTGAGTGAGAAGAGACAGAGGACATGTAAGAGATGCAACCAGATAGGCCATAACAGAAGAACTTGTGCTGGTGGTGAGGTTGTAATGCAGAACGGAAGCGTGAATAAAGAATTTTGATAGTAAAGTAGAAGAATATTTGAGAAAACTCAATATTGGTTTATAATAATGTATTGTTTTAATACAAAGGACTTGTCCCCTATTTATAGAGTAGACAATAAAACTAATATTCCTAAAATAAGACTCAAACTTGAAAAATAAGATATCCCTAAAATAAATATAATGTTCTAGAACTAAATAACTTCTAAAAATAAGTAATTCCAAAAATAAGAAATACTACTCTAAATTAATTAAGCTCTAGCAATAACAATAAAAATACTAATCCTAAATCTAACAGATGTCCTACATCAGGTTGGTTCTAATCCTAAAGGAAGGATACCAAGAACCATGGTAGATGGAGGAACCCAAGAAACTACTTACCCAGATCCAAATGAGGGAAGTTCCAGCAGGAGAAGGAGCAGGAGAGGGAGAGGTAGAGGCAGAGGTTCTAGGGGAGGCAGAGGTAGAGGATCTGCATCAACTTCTGCAGCTGCATCAACATCAACATCAACATCTCAAACTGCACCATCAACATCTTCTGCACCTGCATCTAGAGGAAGAGGTGGAAGGGGTGGTAGAGGAGCAAGAGGTGGAAGAGGAGTTGTGCAACAGACTCTTAGACAGTCTGTCAATGGTGCTGGTTGGTTCAGCCAGACTTTGAGACAAACTTTTCAACCATCAAAGCCACAAAAGAAGGGAACATCTGCAACTCAGTAGAGTTTGCTTGTTTTTTTTTTAAGTTTCTTTCCAAGACTATTTGGGTTATGATCTTTTAATCAGTTTATTGTAAGGATAATGGTGTTTCTTTCCAAGACTATTACATCAGTTATATATATATAAGTAGTAGATTATATAAAATTATTAGTTCTTTTCATTACATTTGTAGATTGTTTTGTAATTGCTTACACAGGTCAGCCATCTTCAACTTAGCAGATATTTCCTTGGATTTGGCAGCAAGGAAAACAACATCAGAGACCCACTGGAAGTCTTGACATTGGATGTTGTTGCATTGCAGGTAACATAAATTGAGATTGTGTTTATTTCTACAAAATTTTAACATGTATTTTCCACTGCAATTCTTCTTACAAGGTTGATTTTGGAATGGACAGGAATTGAACTGGTGGTTTATGTCACCACAAGCAAAGCAACACTTATTGGCAGGAAGCTGAACATCCAAAGCTTTAACATAATCTATTGCATCTACAAACCATTCAAAGTAGTTGTAGATGGAGCAGTTGAAGAACTTCTCACCAGGATGCTCAGGAGTTTGAGAGAGAAGCATTCTACTAACACCATTGCAAGGTACATTCTTGCACCTAGAGTAGATCCATGGACACTGAATTGGTGGATGATTATCTATTTCACACATGGAACAAATACTGTTAGAACTGCTACTGCTAGTTACCTCCACCATGCTTCTCATATTGAACTTTTGCATAATTCCATCCATTGTAGATGATTGTTTAGATTTTTATGGGAGTTTTATTTGCTGCAGATAAATGGATGATGGTTTTATAGCAGACTAAACAGAATATGACCGTTCAACGGTCATATTTGGATGACAGTGATGATGTGTACAACTTGCCACATCATTGTAATCTTCCACGTGGCAGTTGCAGAGCTGACATGGACATGTTGCCGCGTGTACAAGATGCCACGTAAGCAACTGTGGTTAACTACCTAGAGTTATATGTCAAGGGCAGGTTTGTCTACTTTTGGGCGCAAATACATGTGACGTGGCACCGTTTTTTTCATTTTTGAATTTCGGATGGAAAAGCTTGTCAAAGGAACATATTGGTAATTCTGTTTAAAGGAGGAACATATTTGTAAATAAAATTAGTAAGAGGTACATATAGTCAAAAAAAAAAACCCCTTAATTAAGGATTGAGAGAGATTTTGATTAATTGGAGAGAGGCAAAAAAACTCTCACTGTGTCACTGACTTCTCTCTCTCTAGCCTAGTTAGAAATTCGGGAGACGGGATTCGTTCGGAACGTGATACGTACGAGTATTATACGGATTCGTAAAAATCAAATTCGGTCAAAAATCCTGTCAACGATTCGTGATACGGCAGTAATACGGAACGGCATTCGTACGTGTATAATTCGATTTACAAATGTGAGTTCGGCCCTGAAAATTCGGCACACATATAATAATAGATATTCAGAATTTATATATAATCCTTCAAAATACATAGTTCATTCATAATACAAATATATATATATATATATATTATGTCCCTGCTAAATACCTATTGATTACCATAATTCATTCTCGAAGGAACCCCAATGCCAC